>JAJTUV010002315.1:0-158805 GCA_021653895.1 Mastomys natalensis
GGACACGAATCCTGTAAATGACATAACCTTGCTTTGCCTTGATCCCAGTCTTCGCGCTTTTAATCAGCTGGGTGGGGCAGGGAGCCCCGTGGAGCGCAGAGAGCTGGCGGTATTGCCAGCAGCGGACCCTCAGAAGAAAGCGCATCAATCGGACTGCTTCTTTTCCTCCATAGCTCCTGGATGTATTTGTATGCACCCAAACATGGCTCACCTGATGGCTGCCCTAGATATTTTTTAGATACATATTTTTTCACTATGTGGGCTCTTTTGGACTGGAACTTGTTTTAGTAGACTAGGCTCAGGCTGGCCTGGATCTCAGAGAGATTTGCCTGCCTCTGGTCCACCTGTCACTGCCTCCTGAGTCCTGGAATTAAAGGCATATCACCCATTCCCCTATTTATCCTGAAGTGGATTTCTGGAAAGATCACTCTTTACACGTCTCTTGGATCTGTCTTTAAACTTAACTTTGCATTTGCATCAGGTCCTTGTTTCATTTAAGGATAATCTTTGCGATGACAGTCTTACAAAGGGACACTGAGAAAGCATCTTGTAAGAATGAGGTGACTATAGATATAATCTGTCACAAAAGGCTTGATTTTTTGACCTGTTGACATTTCTTTTTGCCCTTTGCAGAGAACTAGCCACCAGGCGTTGATGCAGGGATGGTCCTAAGGTGTCATTATCAATGTTCCTTTAGCATGAGAGCTTTGCATCCTAAGTAGCTCTAACCAGGACCAGCACCACTTCATCGGTTTCATGAATGTGTCCATTTGACAGCAGCCACTAGAGCCTACAACAGCAGGAAGCCTTGTCCTATTTCTATGATGTTATTTCCTTCATATTTAACCGTCCTCCTAACAGAGGGTACTGAGAAGACTGGAATATGATGAGAAAATCTGTGATGGGCGAGGCTTTTTGCAACTGGCAGCAAACATTTTTTAAATTTATGACAGTGTCTCATGTAGTCCAGGATGGCCTTGAGTGAACCACTTGTGTAGCCAAGGATGGCCTTGGATTTATGATCCTTCTCTTCGTCTCCCAAATGCCGAGGTTACAGGTGTAGTCCTCATAGCTGACAGTAGGCATTCTTTTTTTATCCTCTGTTTTCTGCTTGGATGTCTGGATTATTAAGCATGGAAGACTTTAAACAAATAGTATCTCTTTTGTTCTGCTTTGGAGCTTGAAATTAGTTTTCGACAAACAAGTGGAGCTCAAAAGGAGAGCTTTGTTTCTGATGATGCAGACCAGAACATGAGGCCCTAAATATTTCTCTTGCGTGCTAGCTAGGTTTTTTTTTTTTTTTTTTCTCCAAATTGACTAGTTTTTATCTCAACTGGACACACTTTAGAGTCATTGAGAAGAGGGCATCCCAGTTGAGAAAGTCTCTTTATAAGATTGGGCTGTAGGCAAGCCTGTCGAACATTTTCTTAATTAGTGATTGATGGGAGAGGCCCAGCCCATTGTGTGTGGTTCTACCCCTGGGCTGGTGGTCCTGGGTTTCTATAAGAAAGCAGGCTTACGGAGAAAGCCAATGAAGAGCAAGCTAGTAAGCAGCACCACAGCCTCAGTATGAGCTCCTGCCTCCTGTCATGGCTTCCTTCAGATGGACTGGAAATGGGAAGCATAAGCCAAATATCCCTTTTCTTCCTGGTGTCTCATCGCAGCAATAGTGACCCAAACTGAGCCATCGCGTTAAGTCAGTTTCACCACCCTGTCGACTCACACAGCGGACATCTTCTGGTGTCCTCTATGCAGACAGGCCATGCTGTAAATGTCACCACATAGCACAGAGCAAACCTAACGTTCTTCCTTGGTAAAGATGGCTGCTGTGGTCTGAACATGTCCTCCCAAAGCATGCTGGAAACTACAGTCCTGAGAGCTGATGGCAGGTAAAGGGTGGTTAGGCCACCCCTGAGTCTCTTGCCATGAGGGGACGAGGTCTTTATCTTGGGAACTGGCTTTTTAGCTTAGGGATAAATCTTAATAAAAATAGGAATTTGCCAACACCCACTCTTCCAACCTCCTGTTCCCCTTAGTCCTTCTGCCACATCTAAAAACCTCTTGCAGATGATGGACACCTCTTCCCCTCCCTTTCCCCAGCTTTCACAAGAGGAAAAAATAAATTTTTATTCTTTAAAAGTTTATTTGGAAAGGCTGGAAAGATGGCTCAGAGAATAAGAGTGACTGATACTCAGGCATGGGAACTGAGTTCAAATCTCCAGTACCACATCAAAAACCTAGAGTGGCCACGTGTGTATCTGAGAGCCCACTAGTGTAGGAGTGGAAATGGCTTGCTGGTTACAAGGCCAGCTGCAGGCTGCAGGCTCATGAGAGACTCTGTCCCAAAGGAATAAGGCAGAGAGTGATGGATGGGACACCTGCCTATCCCCTGACTCCCCGTAATTGCAACACCCACAACGTAAGTGTATACACAGGTTTAAAAAAGTAAAAAAGATACAAAAAGTACCTGGTCTTGGGTTACAGCAGATCAAAATGAATTAAGATAACTTTAAAAAGATTTGTACTCCATGTTCAGCCTGATTGCCAGTGAATCTCATTTGGTTCACAAACTTTAAATATATATATATATATATATTTGAGTACACTGTAGCTGTTTTCAGTCACACACACCAGAAGAGGGCATTGGATCCCACTACAGATGGTTGTGAGCCACCATGTGGTTGCTGGGAATTGAACTCAAGACTTTAGGAAGAGCAGACAGTGCTCTAAACCACTGAGCCATCTCTGTAACTCTGGGTCACAAACTTTTAAAAATTTAGTGTTTTTTATCATATATTTTAGAATTTCATACATGCAAACAATGTGTTTTGATCATAATCACCGATTCCTCCCCTAACTCCTTCCAAACCACCCTCTTCCTCCTCTCCCACCCCTCTTCCTCCTTCTTTTTTTTCTTCTTTTCTTTCCTTCCTTCCTTCCTTCCCTTCCTTCCTTCCTTCCTTTCTTTCTTTCTTTCTTTTCTTTTATTTTTTAAGACAGGGTTTCCCTATGCAGCCTGGCCTGTCCTGGGCCAGGCTGACCTGGCTGGCCTCAAACTCAAGATCCACTTGTCTCTGTCTTTCAAGGGCTGGATTAAAGGCAAGTACCACTAAGGCTCAGCCCCTTCTTAACCTTTTATAATAAACTGTTTTAAAACAGGCTGGAAAGCTACATCAAGCTGTGCACTGTGGTTAAAGGCAGGTTTCTGCTCCTCACGAGGAGACAGGTGGAAGGACTGGCTCTCTGTCAGTTCTTCTGGGCTACAAACATCAAGCTCCACATTTTACTGTGATAGTCTTGGTCAGTTCCAGTTTCTCAGCCCAAAGAGAGATATTAGGGTTTGGTAGCTCAACAAATATGCTCGCTCAGCTTTTCAAACCAAATAAGAAACAAGAAAGACAAGCAAGTGAAGATGAAAATGTCACTAAATGCTGATTAAGCTGATAGAAGAGTGAGCCATCTGACCAGCAGGTATATGGATAGCTGCCCTTAAACCAATTAGCCATGGGCTCAGCAAAGTGACAGGCAGACCAGACAGTGTCCTGTGTGTTGGCCACTGCATCTGAAAGAGACAGACATGTTCCATGCAGGGCTGAGCATGCTCAGTTCCTTCTCAAACTTCGGCTGATAAATCAATGGCTCTCTTATATCTTTGGTTGTAAGCCTAGCGATAATGGTAAAGATATCTCTCCAGCCCATCACTGCTTTGCTCAGATGGAGCAGGAGGACCAGAGTCTTTCCCCACATCTTTCTGGTAACATGTGAAAACTGCATAAGGTATTGTTCAGATAGAGGGCCTGTAGTGAGTGCTTGTGAGTTATATTAGTACTAATGGGTACCACAGGGCTATGACTGTGCTGAGGAAACAAAGGATAACCTTGAACTCTGGATCCTCCTGCTTCTGCCTCCTAAATCCTGGGAATACAGGTATGTGCTCTTCTAAGTACATAGCAACCAATAATCACACACCAATGCTTTTCTCCTTCATATTCCTATATGCTCATAGAGAAAGCAAATAGAAACACGTACATGTATTCCAGTCACTTAAAGTATAATAATATGTACTTTAAAATAAATGTTTTGGGAGTGCATAGATATAAAAGCCCAATAAGGTATTTGCAAAATTATGTTCCATGGAGGTTTAGGGATTCCCTCTGTTAACTGAAGAAAAAAAGAAATAAAACCCAGAAGAAAACTAAAGAAGGGAGGGAATCACTTGATATCACGGGGGAAAATGTAGCTCACTCAATTTCGTTCCAAATTTATGTGACTCTTGGTCACGCACCACCACAAAAGATAGTAATTCTGAACCACTCAGAAAGCCACAAAGAGTCCAATTCCTGAGGTTTAAAGAGAGACACTCTTCATGGGGCACTGACTTTTAATACACTTTATAATTGGGGAGAGTTCTTCTGCTCTCTCTTCTCATTTCCTGTCTCTTATCTTGGGCTCTTAAATTGAGGCTGTTCCCTGGCCAGAACAGCATGATTCTGCATTTCAGCATTCTGCCCTTTTATCAAAACGTTGTCTGATTCTTTTCAGTTAATCAAAACCAGGAGAGAAAATTCCATGATTATAGAACTTTTACTGTTTTTTTTTTTTCTTATAAGGATCACTCACCGTGTATGTATATACAAGATCATCTACGTAAGAGTGTTGTGTGACTGTGAGATCTAGGTGTTTATTGTATTAAGACCCAATTCAGAGCATCCATAGGGTCACTGGTGTGGGCTGTGAAGGACTTGTAAGAAATTATCAATGTGGTTATCAACCAAGACCCTCGAGGAAGCAACTGTTTCATGTTCCCTCTGGTAGTATGATGTGACTTACTTGTGAAGGTTAGTTTTCTCAGATTGATACAATGTAGAATTGTGTAGAGAGAAGTCTTGGTGAGGATTGTCTGGGTTGGGTTGGCCTAGTGGGCATGCCTGTGAGGGATTTTCTTAGTTGGGTTGAATGAAGTGGGAAGACGCACTCGGCATGTGGGAAACACCTTGTCAGGGGCTGAATGCAAAGAGAGTGAGCTGACCACTGGCATATACACGTGAATTCATTGTTCTCTGCTTTTCGGTGTGGATGTGAAGTGACCAGTCCACTCAAACTCTTAATGCTGGGACTTCCCAGCCATGATAAATGGTAACCTGGAACTGTGAGATCAAATGGACCCTTTCTCCTCTAAATTGCTTTTCATGGGGTTGTTTGTCATAGCAACCAGAAAGGAATCTATGACAGGATCCTTGGTGACAGGAACAAAGTTGATAGACACAATGCCAGAGTCAATGGTTTTAGCACTGAACTTGTTTTGCTTTTCACTGAATATGAGAAACAATGAGTTTTTCACTAAATATGTGAAAAGAGACAATTTGACAGTGATCCTTTTCTAAGTCTAAAATCCTCATGCTGAGATAAAGACTTACAGTGTCCTTGTCAGTAGTAATGGGCACATGTCAACGAGGTCAGCCTGATTGGTCTATATGGGCAGTCTCCCAGCCTGTGGCCATGATAACCATTGAAGCACACAGTGGCATACTTTTGAGAGTTATAGAAGCCCCATTCTTATCCACCATTTTACTTTATGAGGTTTCAGTTACCAGTTTCAATTACAGTTCCTGATACTATACTGCAGTGGGGGATTAGGGTATTATGAGAGAGGTATCAGATACACATAACCTTTATTACTATCATATTATTATAATTTTGCCATATTTTATTATCAATGGTTGTATTAATATTTTTGTTACTATGACAGATTATATGACAGAAGCAACTTAAGGGTGGAGAGCCTTTGTTTTGGCTCAAAATCCCAGCGGTTATCGTCCGTACTGCTGGGGAAGGCGTAGTGACTGGATCAGCTTGGTCTATGATGGGAAGAGTCTGTAGTGCCTTTTATTCTTGTCTTGGTGAATCAGGAAGCATGGAGCTCTAGTTGGAACAGAAGCAGATCTCAGCTCAAGGTCTTCAACCCGTGGCCCATTTCTACTAGTTGGAGCCAACATTATATTAAAACAATGCCCAGGCTGGAGGCCAGGTACCAGTCAAATGAGACCCTGGAGGCATAGCTCACATTTCAGTCATGTGGTTAATTACGTTACTCTCTTGAACAACTGTCCAGATGTGGGTCTTGAAACTTCAGAAAGAAGCTTCTTTTATAACGGCTTCAGCATTTCTGTGTTTAGTTTTTGTCTGGATGCCTATTGATGAGAATGGTGTATTGATGTCACCCTTTATCTCTATGTGACTGATAGTGATTTAAGCTGTAGTAGCATTCCTTTTATGAATGTGAGTGTGCTTGTGTTTGGTGCATAGATGTTAAGAATTGCAGTGTTCTCTAGTGGAGTTTTCCTTTGATGAGTTTGTGGTGTCCTTCCCTATCTCTTTTGATTAGTTGTAGCTGGAAGTCTATTTTGTCAGATATTAAAATGGCTACTCTTGCTTGCTCCTTAGGTCCATTTCTTTGGAATATCTTTTTCCATCCTTTTATCTTGAGGTGATGTCTATTCTTGATGTTAAGGTGTGTTTCTTGGATGAAGCAGAACAGAAGAATGAGTTTTGTTTTTTAATCCAAACTGTTAGTCTGTGTCTTTTTTTTGAGACAGGTTGTTTCTACATAGCCCCAGTTGTCTTGGAACTTGCTCTATAGACCAGGCTGGCCTCAAACTTGCAGAAACCTGCCTGCTCCTGCCTCTGGAGCCCCTTGCAGCTTTGCAGCTTTTAATATTCTTTCTTTGTTCTGTATGTTTAGTGTTTCGATTATTAGGCATCATGGGGAATGTGGTGATTTGAATATGCTTGGCCCAGGAGTGGCCATTATTAGGAGGTGTGGCCTTGTTGAGGAAGTGTGTCACTGTTGGGGTGGGCTTTCAGAGAGTCTCCTCCTAGCTGTCTGGAAATCAGTCTTCTTCTGGATGAAGTCAGATGAAGGTGTAGAACTCTTAGCTTCTCCAGCACCATGCTGTCTGGACACTATGGGGCTTCCTGCCTTCATGATAATGGACTAACCCTCTGAGTCTATAAGCCAGCTCCAATTAAATGTTGTCTTTTATAAGAGTTGCCTTGATCATGGTATCTCTTCACAGCAATGGAAACCCTAACTAAGACAGGAATTTCTTTTCTGTCTTTTGGTCCAGTCTATTTGGTGTTCTGTGTGCTCCTAGGCATTTGCTTCTTTAAGTTAGGAAGATTTCCTGTGATTTCTCTAAAAATATTTTTTCATGTCTTTGATCAGAATTTCTTCTCCTTCCTCTATCCCTATTATTCATGGATTTGCTCTTTCAGAGTACTCCAGATTTACTTGATATTTTGTGACTGGATTCTTCTAGACTTAACATTTTCTTTGATTGAGGTATTCATTTCTTCTATCTTGTCTTCAGTGCTTGAGATTTTTCTCTTCCATCTCTTGTATTCTGTTGGTGAGGCTTGCCTCTGGGTTTTTTGTTTGTGTTCTACACTTTTCATTTCCATTTCTACCCCAGTGTGGGTTTTCTTTAGTGATTCCATTTGCACTGTCACATCTTGAATATATTTCCTCATTTCATTCCACAATTTTGTGTTTTCATAGATTTCCTTAGTGATGTATTCATATACTCTTTAATGTCCTTGAGCAATCAATTCATAATAGCTATTTTGATGTCTTTATCTTGTATTTCAGCTATGTTACATTTCTCATGTCCTATTATAGTAGAGTCACTGGGGTCTAGCAGAGTTATATTGATCTGGCTGTTATTGATTGTGTTTTTATGCTGGTATCTAGATTTGGTATGATTATAATTCTAGGTGCTGCTATCTGGTCTTGTGTTTGTTAGGTGGTGTCTTAGGGCTTCATGCTGTGAAGAGACACCATGACCAAGATATGGCTTATAAAGGACAACATTTAATTGGGTCTGGCTTACAGGTTCAGAGTTCAGACTATTATCATGAAGGTGGGAGCATGGCAGTATCTAGGCAGGCATAGTGCTAGAGGAGCTGAGAGTTCTACATCTTCATCCAAAGGAAGCAGACTATCTTGCAGGCAGCTAGGAGGAAGGTCTCTTCCACACTCTGCAGAGCTTCAAAGTCCTACACCCTCAGTGATGCATTTCCTTCAACATGGTCACACCTATTCTAACAAGACTACACCTCCTAACAGTAGCACTTCCCATAGGCCAAGCATATTTAAACTACCACACACTAGTACACATAAATTAAAAATAAAGACTTGCCAGTTATGAATGCTACTTCTGTGAACCTAAAGTCTGACAGGCTGAAGTGATTGGGCCAACACAACTGCTAACACTTTTACCTCTCTTAGAGAAAATCGAGAGAGACAAGAGCTACAGACTAGCAAGAGTTTAACCAGCTCACAATCTCCTGAATGCACTGTGGGGTCAGAGCCAGCTTAGAGCTTCAGCCCTGGAATGCCTTCAAAGTACCATCTCTTCAGGCCTTGGGAATGGAGGATTTGCCTTTGAGAAATAAGCATTGTGTCATACAGATGGAATACAATGTCCTCAGTCTCATTCTTTGGAGAAGCAGGCTCCTACACAGCTCTGCCAAGATTATAGCAAGGAGGAGAAGGATTTCAGTGAATTCACTTCAGGCGTGAGAGGTTTGGAGACATTTATATAGATAGATTAAGTGTGTACAGGCTGGAGGCACCTCTCCTGGGCGCATGAATTCGGGCCATAACCCTTAGTTGTTGTTTTCTGATAGTCAGGAATGCATGAAGACAGGACCAGCCAAAAACAAAGGGCCATGTCAAAAATTTGGATGAATTCAAGGCCTTAGAAGATAAAAGCTCAGCTAGAAATGAATGGGAAACCAGTCTAGAAATGGAAGTGTAGTCTTGGAGTTTACTTTCAAACTTATACTATTTTTTTCACCATTTGAATAAGTAGAGGCTTATGTATCTCTGGCACTACACGCCTGAAGTAAGCAGTAAGCAACAGACTGATTTGAGAGTCTCAGGTGAAAAATAGAACTGCGGAAGAACCAAAGGAAGCTGGGCAGTGGTGGAACATGCCTTTACTCGTTCCATGACAGCCAGTGCTACACAGAGAGATCTTGTCTCAAAAAAACAAATAAACAAACAAAATAACACACACACACACAAGGCAAAAGTACACAGGAAATATTACATGTCAAAATACACATAAGTGTGTATGTAATCAGGAAGCACGAATACGTATATGAAGAATTAAACTGGGAGATGACTCTTAATGTCAGTACCTGGGAGGCAAAGCCAAGTGGACCTCTATGAGGTTGAGACTAGCCTTGTCTACACAGCGATTTTCAGGCTGGCCATAGAAATCCTGTTGCTCACACATATGCATGCACACACACACAGAGTGAGAGAGAGAGAGAGAGAGAGAGAGAGAGAGAGAAGAGAGAGAGAGAGAACAGAGACAGAGAGAGGCAGAGATAGAGAGACAGAGAGACAGAAAGAGACAGACAGACAGCAGAGACAAGAGAGAGACAGAGATAGAGGAATAGAGAGGCAGAAAGACAGAGACAGACAGACATACAGACAAAGACAGCGAAATCAAGACAAAGAAGAGAAATAAAACTTATGACAGAAGTTTGTGTGCACGGTGTGGGAGGGCATGGAGTGACCACAACACACATATGGAGGGCAGAAGACAACTCTGAATAGTTTGTTCTCTTATTTCACCTTAAGTGGGACTGAATTCAGGCGCCAGGCTTTCATGACAAGCACCTTTATTGCTGAGCTCTTCTCCAACCCCAGGAATGCTTTAAAATTTATACTACCTCTGTGTAGCAAGCATTATGGGATGGCAATTAGTTATTTATATTTTCTGAACCCAGGGCCTCAGTAACACTAAGCAAGTACTCTACCACTGAGCCATATCCCCAATCTTGTTTTTTCTTACATAAATGTTAGACTTCAGTGTAAGCATGAGGGTTGAGGAGATAGCTCAGTCAGTAAAGTGACTGCTTTACAATCACAAGGACCTGAGTTTGGATCCCCAGAGTACTTATAAAGAAACCGAATACTGGGCTGGAGAGATGGCTCAGCGGTTAAGAGCACTGACTGCTCTTCTAGATAGCTGTGACATCCTGTGATGGCTACAGAGGGTTCTGTGACAGCTTTTGACTGCTGCAGTGGGCTCCATGACAGCCTCTGATAGTTATAGTAGCTCTGTGACAGCTTGGAAACTAGAGTGAGCTTTATGACATCTTTTGATGGCTATAGTGGGCTCAGTGACAGCCTTTAACAATATAAGTGGGCTGTGTGACAGGCTCTGATGTCTACAATGGGATCTCGGACACCTTTTAATGAAAACTGTGGATACCATTACAGTTATGAGGGCTATTATAGTGGAGTATATCACACACACACACACACACACACACACACACACACACACACACACACACACATATAGGGGGATCTATAATGACCTTTGATTTCTACAGTTGGCCCTGGGATAGCTATGCGTGCTATACCAAGTACTGTGACAGGTTTTATGGCCACAGTTGGCCTATGACAGATTTTTGATGGTTACAGTGGACTTGGCAACAGCTTTTTATGGGTATAGTAGACTCCATGACAGTTTTTGACTGCTACAGTGGGCTTTAAGACAGCTTTGACACCGACAGTTGACTCTATAATAGACTGTGGTGCCTACACTATTATGTGACAGCTCATGATTGCTATAGTAGGCTTGATGACAGCCTTTGACATCCACAATGGGATCTATGACACTTTTGGATTGGTCTCCGATAGATTGTGGTTGCTGCAAAGAGCTCCATGGTAGCTCTGATATTTATAGTAGTCTAGTCTCTATGACAACCTTTGATGGCAAAACTGGGATCTATGATGGCCTTTGCTGGCTACAGTAGGCTCCATGACAGCCTTTGACTTCTACAGTATGCTCTATGAAAGATTTGATGCTTACGGTGGGCTCTAGGACAGCATTTGAAAGCTACAGAGGGCCTCACGGTGGGTTTCAATCACTGTGTGAGGCTCTATGACATGTTTTGACTATATCAGGAACTATGATAGGTTTGGACAAATACAGTGGACTTGATGATATCTCTTGATGACTATAGTGGGCTCTATGACAAATTTGCTGGCCCTGTGGGGTCTTTAACAGCTTTTGACTGCCACAGCAGGCTATATAATATATTTTAACATCTACAGTGAGCTATATAACACTCTGCACTAGCTACAGTGGGCTCTGACAGCTATGGATGGCTACAGTGGGCTCTATAGTAGCTTTTAATGGCTACAGTTTCCTCCATGGCAGAATTGACAATCACATTGGTCTCTCAGATATGCTTTCATGGCTATAGTGAACTCTGTGAGAATTTTTGACTACTACCGTGGCCTCTGTGACAGACAGACAGCTGTTGATGGCAACACTGGGATCTCTGACAGCTTATGTGGCTGTATAGGACTCTAGGACAGATGTAGATTTTTACAGTGAATTCTGTGACAACCTTTTGTGGCTATAGTGGGCTCGATGACAGCTTTTGATACCTACAATGAGTCTCATGAGAACTTCTGATGTGTATATACCGGGTTCTATGACAGGTTTTTATGGCTAAAGCAGGGCTCTGACAGATGTTTACTATTACATGGGCTCTATAATGGCTACAGTCAGCTCTATGACAACTTAGATTGCTAGAGTGGGCCCTGTCACAACCTTTGATTGCTATAGGAGGCTCTGTGACAGAGTTTGGTAGTTATAGCAGGATCTATTATAGATTTTGACAACTATATTGGGATCTAGGATAGCTTTTGAGGACTCCAGTGGACTCTTTGACAGGTTTTGATGGCTACAATGGGCTCTATGACAACTTTTGACTCCTACTGAGTGTTTTATGAGTTTTTAGTGGTCACCATGGACTCTCTAATGGCCTTTTAATAGCTACAGTTTGTGATGATTACAGTGGGATCTACTGTGATTGCTTTTAAACTGCTAGCAATGGTTAATGTTTGTGGCAAAATCTGTTTATTTTCACTGGACTGGTTTTCACTGGACTTGTATATTTTTGGTGGTTTGGTAAGTAAAATAAACAGGCTTAAGCATCAAGTGTGTTGACTATGAAGCATAGACGAGCAAATCTAAGGACACCTCATTTATGGTAGAGAAAGCAAGGACCAGCAATTTTGTGACTCTTCCAGGGACAGGGACAGGGAACAGGATTTCCTCCCTTGTCAGCTGGCAATTTTTCACCTTATGACCATTAACTAAGAAGACATGTTTGCATTGCAGTGTCTCTGTACAAATGCATGTGTGAAGGGCAGTGTTGGGAACTGTTCACCAGGGGCCACTTCAGTCCCAGTGTGCCATCCAATGAGCACCTTCAAAAGGGGTTAGAACAGCCATTTACAAACAGTTTCTATTGAAATCACAATAACCATTTGGACTCAGCCTGGGTCAGCACAAACATTTCCCATTACACCCAGGAGAAAAGAAATGATTAAAATATTTTTGACCAAAATGCGTTTTCACATGCCCCTTGGTCCTGTATGAGTAATTTTCAGTTTAGCGTAAAGACACAAGTTCTGAGGTCTGACCTGGTCAAAGAGAGACTTCTTCACTGCTGAAATCCAGCACACAGGCTCTACCAGGTAGTTCATACAGGCTGCACCAGATAGTTCTCTTTAAGATTTGTGGAAACTTCGCTCTCTCACAAAGTCCAACAAGACTCAGCTCTATAGCCTCTGAGACTAGCCTCTGGAACGTCGTGGGCTAGCCTCAGAACCATAGTAGTACTGGAGTTGACAAGATGTGAACTGTCAGCTCCAGTACCAAACAGTAAACTCCTGAGATCTGCTCGTTCATTTAAGCAACAGCACTATGCTTTGGAGCTACTTCAAATCTTTTGGAAGCCATTGATTCAAAAATCAGACACAGTTCAACAGATCTATGAGATGGCATGTCACAGAGAGGACCTAGGTGCAACCTGACTTCTGTATATAAACTCTAGTCACTGTCGGAGTCACAGAGTTGCTAAGGTGTTTCAAGGTAGCTTAGAGGAAGGACCAGAAACCACTGCGCACCCGTCATGAAGGCCTGGCATCGACCCAAATTAGTTTGGTCTCTAAAATGATGATGCACAATAAGAACTATAAGAGGTTGTATTTTTTTCTTCCACGTCACTTAAAAAGGATCTCCCAAGTGTTAACATCCCAGCAGCGAAGGACTTATCCTTAAGACCAGAGGGCGCTGCTCAGAAATTGATAGAGAACACAGAAACGGAGTTGAAGGAGGCAGGTAGTCAGCCCATTAGTAGAGACTTTACTGGGGAGACCACAAGGAAGAAACACTGGAGGAACTTCCTAACATTATTGTCAAAGCCATAAGAGACTTAATAACTACTTTTAAAAATATTTAAATATTTATTTATTTAGTATGTCTTGCACATGTGCACAGAAATCAAAGGACACAACTCTTGGGAATTGGTTCTTTCAAACATGCATCAAACTCAGGTCATCAGGCTTGGTGACAAGGACATTTACCCACTGAACCCATTCACTGACCCTCAGGGATCGTTTTTTCTTTCTTTCCTTTCTGTTTTTGGTCTTTTAAGACAGAATCTTACTATATAGCCTTGGCTGTCCTAGAACTCACTCTATAGATCAGGCTGGCCTCGAATTCAGAGATCGGCCTGCCTCTGCCTCCCAAGTGCTGGGACCAAAGGAGTGTACCACTGTCAAGCCTTAATAACTACTTTGTTGTTGTTTTTCGAGACAGGGTTTCTCTGTGTAGCCCTGGCTGTCCTGGAACTCACTCTGTAGACCAGGCTGGTCTCGAACTCAGAAATCCGCCTGCCTCTGCCTCCCAAATGCTGGGATTAAAGGGGTGCGCCACCACTGCCTGGCTAATAACTACTTTTTATAAAATAAAAGCAATTGGGTTTTTTGTTTGTATTAAAATATAGCAGGCTTGTGTACTAACTTATAGGCTCAAAAATCAGTGAAGGGTGCCGGGCAGTGGTGGCCCACGCCTTTAATCCCAGCACTTGGGAGGCAGAGGCAGGCGGATTTCTGAGTTCGAGGCCAGCCTGGTCTACAGAGTGAGTTCAGGACAGCCAGGGCTACACAGAGAAACCCTGTCTCAAAAAAAAAAAAAAAAAAAAAAATCAGTGAAGGCTGGTTGGGCTGTGGTACAGAAGGTTCAAGCCTTTACATAAATAATGAATGGCATTGTATTAAGAATGAGGCGAAGGCTGTTGAGATGACCCAGTGGGTAAAGACATTTGCCAGCAAGCCTGAGACCTGAGTTCAGTCCTTAGGACACATATGGTGGAAGGAGAGAATCCTCTTCCCAGAGTTGCTCCCCAACCCCTACATGTGCATGTGTATGTATTTCCAACTTGTAGAAGGAGTTCTCAAAGTGTGAGCAAGAGGTGCCTTTGTGTTGCCATGAAGACCGACACCGCCCCCCCCCCCCCCCAGCGCGCTGTGCGCGCACGTGCGCACAGAACAGAACACGGTGAATTGAATTTGCAGGGAGACCAGAGGAAGGTGGCTGAAAACTCAATCACTTGTTCACCGGAGGAGAAGGGAACTGGAGTTTCACTTTGCCTGTTATGTAAGGCTGGCTCCAAGCGTGCTCTTTTGCTATGAATCCAGCAAGAGCAATCATTGAAGCAGTCACTACAGCTAGGGGGTCTTGATTATTTGACTGGGCACAGTTATTAAGTCTCCTTATAAATAAACAAAAACTGTATCTGATAAATACTAAGCTATCTCTCTCTTTTTTTTTTTTTTGAAAATTCATACACTTACATAATGTATTTCAAGCACATCCATCTACTCCCTCCTCCAGCCCCTCCCCCACCCCGTAGCTCCATTTCCCTCTCAACTTCATATTTTATTGTTATTCATAACCTCCCAATTAGTTCAATTAGTGTTTCTCTGATGGGTGTGGGGACATCCACTGGGGTGTGGTCAACCTAGTAGCAGCCACATTCTCAAAGGAAAGTGTCTATCTCTCTGTGAACTTTGCAAGGCTACGCACTGAACCCTCGGCCTTCTATGTGCAAGGCAAGCACCCACTGATCTGTGTTCCTGATACTTATTATTCTCTTTTGCGATTGAGTCTTTCTATGTAGCCCAGACTGAATTGAACTAGCAATCCTTCTGTCTCAGCTTCTGAGTCCTGGGATTAAACATGTGTGCCACTATACTTAGCTGATACTATCACCCAGAGCTCTGGTTCTAGGAGATATGGTGCGTTATTTCTCTTTTTGTATCTGTTGATGGCCTCCATTGTACCGGGCTGGATGCCTGACTTAGAAGGTTTCTAAAGCTTCATTGAGTTGAACACAGGGTGCATGATGGGCATTTCAGAAGTGGCTGCACACTGTCAAACACCAAGACCTGGAGCTTTGGTTGCTACAATGTTACCAGTGTATGTAACCAAGGCAAGCAGCAGGAGGGAAGACAAACACAACGCAGAGAAGCCAAGCAAAGCCCCCCCTGCTTTTATTCATTTGCCCCTCATTTTCCTATTAATTGTTCAGTTCTTACACATGCCAGCTGCTGCCGGGGAGAAGGAGACTGAAGGAAAAAGGAGTCACTCTCTGATCCCCACATAGCTAGGAGGGAGGCCTTTGCACCAGCTACTCTGTAAGAAGAGAAAACAAGATGCACGATACAGCATTACACTCAACGTAAGCCAGAGCTGACACGCGTTTCAGGGAAAGGAGAGATGTCTAACTGATTTTCTCATTGTCTGTATGTCATGCTTCACAATTCATTCTTCAGATGACTTCAGAGAGAGAAGAATATATGGCATTGCTAATTTGCTCTGTGTCAGTTTCCTAATGGTATCCCCCATGGGCCCTGTCTAAACTACACAGTCCCATGTGGGAACTGCAGTGAAGGTTACTTCTCCAACCCATAAATTTTTCCTGACGCTATCAAAGCGTGGACAGCAGGGCCAGATGATCACGAAGGGTTGGAGGAGCTTGCATCTGAGTTCAATATCATCAAAATGAAAGAGGGTCAAAAGTTTAGGAAACTTTATGAAGCAATAACTACATAAGATATTTTATCAATAAATTTTATTCAGTTTTGACATGTGTTGTCATGCATCATAAACATAACTAGTACACTTTCCCTATTATTCACTGTGGATTTCTGGTTCCAAGACTACTTCCTTGGTACAAGGGGAACGAGTGATTCAGAGAGAACAGTGTTAACAATAAATGTGCAAACGTTAACTGTAAAATGGTATGTGATTAAAAACCATATACTTGACACCAAACATTTTTATCTGAAGGTGTTATAACAATAATATATAGTTTTGGTGTGGATAGAAATCTCTTTATCTGGAAGTAAAAGAACCAAAGAAGTGAGCATTTATTGACTTTGTTTGGAGTTTTGATTTTAAGAAGATTGTTACTTATCTAATACTTTGGGGCGGGGGGTGCGGGTTTCTGAGACAGGGTTTCTCTGTATAGCCCTGACTGTCCTGGAACTCATTCTGTAGATAAGGTTGGCCTCGAACTCAGAAATCTGCTTGCCTCTGCCTACCAAATGCTGGGATTAAAGATGTATGCCACCACTGCCTGGCTTACTTACCTAATAGTTGTTGTTGTCCTAGTTGGTGAAGAAACCATTTCACATTTTCCTTCATACTCTTTCTCCTAATATTTTGTTAAATTTAATTTATTATGCTTGTCTTAGTTAGGGTTTTACTGCTGTGAACAGACACCATGACCAAGGCAACTCTTATAAGGACAACATTTAATTGGGGCTGGCTTACAAGTTCAGAGGTTCAGTCCATTATCATTAAGGTGGCAGCATCCAGGCAGGCATGGTACAGGAGGAGCTGAGAGTTCTACATCTTCGTCTGAAGGCTGCTAGCAGAATACTGGCTTCCAGGCAGCTAGAATGAGGAACTTAAAACCCACACCCACAGTGACACACCTACTCCAACAGAGCCACACTTAACTTTATTTGACTGGAGAATCAAAGGTGAGTTAGGCAAGGTCCCATCTCTCCTTAAAAGTGCCCTATCTCAGGGAATCACTATAAGTAAACAGAGGAGTGCCAGCAGTACATAGAGGGCAGGCATATCCTCCAGATGAGCAAACTGGGAACAAGGAGCAGTTTAAGAAAGGAGATGGGTAGGTGAATAGAGAGGAAAAAAAAGCAGAGAGAAGGAATCATATAAAAAGAAAGTGTTCCAATAAGTTTCTGCTGCCACTGGGGCCAGTAAGGGAGGAGGGCAAGATGGTCGTAAGGTAAATGTGATGTTAACAGTCTGGGACATCAGGAAAATGGCAGTGGAGAGGTTCAGTGAGAGCGCACTCTCTCGCTGCCCCTGTCCCTGTCCCTGTCCCTCTCCCCGTCCCTCTCTCTCTCCTCCCTCCCTCTCTCTGCATAAGTCTTTCTCCCTCCCTCCCTCCCCTCCCTCCCTCCCTCCCTCCCTCCCTCCCTCCTCCCTCCCTCCCTCCTCCCTCCCTCCCTCCTCCCTTCCTTCCTTCCTTCCCCCTCCCTCCTTCATTTTTTCCCCTTGAGACAGGGTCTCACTAACCCCTGCTTGTATCCAACTTGTTATTTAACCAAGATGACCTGGAACCCCTGATCCTTCTGCCTCCTTCCACCTCCCAAGTACTGGAATTAGAGGCACACAGCACCATGACCAGATCAAGGCAGTTTCTCAGTCTTTCAACTAGTGCAGGGAAGATTAAATGCATCCGAGGATGGAGAGGGGGGAAAAGTGGTGAATGGTGGGGGTGGGGTGGATAAACTAATTAGCTTCATTCGGTCTTTCTATAATGTAGGACTGTATACAGCACGTACCCATAGGTCAAGGCATACAATGTACCATGGATACACACACCTACGAGTTGTCAATTAAAAACAGAGAGGCTCATCCGAGATGGCTCAGTGAGCACTTGACACCAAGTAGAGTTCACTTCCCAGATCCACAAAGTGGAAGGAAACAACTCCAGAAGGTTGTCCTCTCCCCGGCATTGTGGTACATGCACATCCACTATATACATATGTGTAACACACACACACACACACACACACACACACACGCATGCAGAGATGTAGGTAGATACATCGATAGATAAATGATGAATAAATGAAAAAAAAAAAAAAAGCCCAAATCATGGAATCTAAACTCAGTCAAGTTTCCAGGGCTTGGTGGAGAAGGCACAAATCACCGAGCCCACACCCAGTGTGGCCCAGAATCTCAAAGCTGTGGCTGCTGGAATAGCCTCCAGCATCTCATATATTTGCGGGAGAGATTTTTGACTTTCAGTCTGAGAGCAATAAATTTGGATTTATGAATGATCTCACACGTTTCCCCTCCTCGGCACTCAGCTGCCTTTTGATCTCCAACCGGAAACATCTGAGTCCTCGTTGCTTTGGGCGAGCCTCCTTTTCCTTAGCCACAGAGGCAGCAAAATGATTTGTTGAGCTCTAGAGCTTGTACCTCACAGAAACTGTGCGGGGCAGCTATGTTAGCCTCCTGAGCTGCACGATGTTCCTGGAACTTCGTTTGAGCGTTTGGTTGCCTCGTGGTTCCTTCTAGAGAGTTGAGGCAGATCCCCGAGGGCTGTCCTGCCTGAAGATTTATACGCTGAATTCTCAGGCAGGTCTGAAATGAAGTAGTCCCTGACTTCAGTGTTCCCAGGGGAAGCCAGGTTGTGGCTTTCACACAGCCAACTTTATAGCAGAGCACTCAGCACACAGCCCATCTCTCTCCAGGGTCTGGCTTCAGTCAAGCTCAGGTAAACTGTGGGTGGGAGACAGAAGAGTCAGACCTTGGCAGCAGTTTTGTTTGTACTGCATGCTTACAACCTAGACTCTCAGTAAAAAAAAAAAAAATCTGGAATGAACATACTGTAATAATTAGGGATTAGAAAAGAAATGTTTGGACTGGGAATATAACTCAGTAATGAGTGTCTAGCACTCATGAAGCCTTGATACTCTAATACATACATAATACATAATACATACATACATGCATGCATTTTCTAAGTAAATGTCCCATTCTTTATATATTGCAAGATTGCATTCAGACTATTGTATCCAATATTTACAGTGATGACTTCATTTATCTTATTTTTTTTGAGACAACTTTTGTTTTGTTGCCCAGTCTGGCGCTGAAACTCCTGGACTTAAATGAGCTTCTTGCCTGAGTATCATATCCTGGGAATAAAGGTTTGTTCCATGAAACCCAGCTTAGTTTTGATGTGTTGAGCAGAGTGTTAATGTTCTAATTATTATTATTATCATTTTGGTGGTGGTGTGCGTGTGTGTATGTGTGTGTGTGCACATGTGTGTGTACGCATAAAAACAGTGCAAAGCTGAGTGGTTAAGTAAGCTAAGCTTTCAGAGCTCAACATATCTGGGAGGCACTTGGTGACTTTCTTGTTTGTTTTTGTCTTTTTAATGAGGAAGCTAGATGGAATGCAAGGACAGCTAAGGAGTGTCCTCACAGATTAATCATGAAGTGATTACTTAGGAGTCAACAGAGTCTCAAATCCCACCCCTAGTTCAGTGGACAGCTAGAAACGATTGTGTCTTAAGACAAAAGGTCAACCAACTATAACAAGGCGAGCAAAGTAGTAACCCACTTCTGACAGCTTCAGGTAAGTGCTTGCCACCAAGAATCACGTGGGTTTTGTTTCTGTGGTCCAGGGGGTGATGTCGATAATGCTACCGTGGGTCTCACAGGTGAAGACCAACTACAGTGTCCTCTTTGCTCTAGTCCCAAGAGTCCTGGTGCAAAGAAGGAAGTGAAATAACTTATTAAATTCTTTGCAGTTCACAAATAATGGTATTCCCTTTTGGGAGTTAAATAGTCGCTTGTTCTTAACTGCAAACAGAGCTTCAGACACCCAGTGTGTGCGTGTCTGGTGGCTGATGCAGAACACAGTGCGGGAGGAAAGGAGAGGGAAGGAGGAAGAATTTAAAACAGATGGAAAGACTCCACCCCAAACGCTCTGGGCTCTGTCATGTGAGCCTCTGAGTCACTGACAGTGGGAATCCGTTCGGACTTTCCCTCTTGGGTTTCCTCTATGTCACCAGCATTTCTTCCGTTCTAGAACGCTCTCAACTCCTCCATCATCAAAAGTGACTTTTCCCCTCATATATACTAAGGTCTCCAATAGTAATTCATTAATTTGATGACCTAGTGACACGAGGTGGTAACAGCTGCTATGTGTCACTCCATAGAATTATGTTTTTGTGTGACTCAGAAGGAATGGGCAAGGGAAGGTTCTCAGACACCATGGGACAGGCTCTGGATTTCCACTCTGTTTGACTGACATCACCAACGAGTGTCTGTCCTCAGTTCAGGTGGGAAGCCCAGTCAAGGGGCTAGAGAAAACAGTTGTTTTTTTCCCTTGAAGATCCTCTTGGGACATAGAAACACTAGAAACCATAGTTCATTTGTTCAATTGTCCATTTGTTCCTTTCTTCTGTCCTTTCTTCCTTCTTTCAGTACTTTCCTAGATTGCTCATCTGAAATCCCAGCAGTTTTTAGAAAAAAAAAATAATTAAAAAATTGTGTGTGTGTGTGTGTGTGTGTGTGTGTATGTGTGTGTGTGTATGAGCGCACATGTGCCCCCATAAGAGCCATGGTCCACATGCTGTGGTCAGACGACAACCTTCTAAAGCTCATTTTCTCCGTCTACCACGTGGGTCTCAGGAGTCAAACTGAGGTCATCAGGCTTGGTGGCAAGTGACTACCAGCTGGGCCATCTCACAAGCCACGTGGCAGTGAACTACAGGGTTTGATTTCTAGATTTCCAGAACAAATCCAAATGTTTCACCTAACATCCCTTTAAAATTTAAGCTCAATGTCTTCTGTTTATATCTGAGTGAAATTGGAGCTCAGCCAGGGAGCCGCTCTTCCTGCCGGACATTCACTTATACGATGACATCAGTGAAGTAGCGCTGTACTCTCCAGGCAGTATGGCCTCAGTTTCTCCACAGAACATACACACACAGACACAGACACAGACACAACACACACACACACACACACACACACACACACACACACACTCTGCTTTCGCTCTCTCCTAGCCCTTTTTCTGGACCTGCTCCAAGGTTTCTCTTTAATTTCAAAAGCTCAAGGGCCTTGTCCAGCGGCTGCTGTTGCTGTTTTGTCTGGATAACTGCCAACCTTCGCAGCTCGTGCCCTGGTCAAAGAAACACCCATTTCCTCAGGGCCACTGTCATACCTTCCCAAAGGGTAACATTTTAAAATAAAATATAATCTCGGACTCTCCCTACCCCACAGACTTCACACAGGGTTTTGCCATGCTACATATGCACTCCATCTCGATTTCCCAGCCCTCTTTTAATCTTTTATTTTGAGATTTGGTTGCCTATGCACCCCAGGCTCTGTGTGTGTAGGGGGTGTATGTGTGGAGGTCAGAGGATAAGTAGCTGGAGTCTGTTATGTCCTTCCGCCATCTGAGCTCTGGGAAGTTCGAAGCCAGGTTGTCAGGCTCAGCAGCAAGCTCCTTTCTCTACTGAGTCATCTCACTGACTTTGCCCCAGTTGATCAGCTCTGACTACAGATTGGTGTCACAAGGCTGGAGCAATTTCAGTTCTCTGAGTTTCCCTGAACCTGAGCAAGATCCTCTATTGCCACACTTAGGAGCAGGTGCCTGCGTCGGCCATCTTTGAGTGGTTCCCAGCCCTTTCTGGCTGACCCTGCCTATAAGGAGACCTGTTGTCTAATGTGTGGATGAGGGGTCGCTTCAGCCTCGAATCTCTCTCTCTTTGTTAATACTTCCCACGCTTTCCAGAGTTTGTATTTACCAAACAGACAAAACTGGGACTCGAAACAACTGCAGTGTATTTAGCTTGGTTACTCAGAGCTTAATCTCTTGTCACATTTTTGAGCCTGCTTTCTAAGCACGGGATTATATGTTGGAAATGATTTTCCTGTGGGAAGGCAGTGCCCTTAGGGGTGTTTATGCTGAAGAAATTGGAGTATGTTCTTTCATCTTCTTCTTTTAAGATTTAAATTTAAAATTTCTATTTGTGTGAGTGCCTGTGTGCATGTGTGTACTATGTGCTAGTGCCCTCAGTGGTCAGAAGACAGTATCACCGCTGAAGTTAAAAGTGACAGGCACTTGTAAGCTGCATAATGTATGTGCTGGGAACTGCACTCTGGTTCTCTGCAGGAGTAGTATATGTTCTTAACTGCTGAGCCACGTCTCCAGCCCTCACATTCCCTGTTTTGATATGAGGCTCTCCATGTGGTCTTGGCTGAATTTATACCCCTCCCCCACTCTACCTTGCAAGTGCTCAGATCACAGGTGAGCGAGCACCACCACACCTAATTTTGTTCATCATATTTTAGCAGAGTTATTATCACTTCAGGAGGTGACTGTCCCCCACTGAGAGGGAAGGGTTAATTATCGAAGCCTCCTGGCTGCATGCTCTCCAGAAGCTTCTCCAGAGACACAGACACTGTACACTTTGGGGTGAGGTGCAAAAATCCACAGAAATAACAACAGTGTTGTGGAAGACGAGGGCTGTGAGGAACATGATTCTTCTTACGGAAGTCTTCATCTCTTTCAGGGAGAGGAGATCAGTGGTCAAGTGTGTTATATGGGGACACTCAACCTCTCTGTGGAGGGCAGAAGGTCACAAGTCTCCACTGTCTTATAGTATTTAGAGACTCAAGATGATCTCCACTTCACCCTTTATTTTAATTTATTTTCTATTAATTTTTACCCTTTATTTTTAAATTTTTATATAAAATGATTGTTACATTTACTTGGTGTATGTGTGAGTATGTGTGCGTGTGTATGTATGTATTTGTGAGTTTGTGTGTGTGTATGTGTGAGTGTGAGCATGTATGTGTGTGAGAGTGTGTGAGTGTGTGCTCATGCACACACATCATGGCATTTGTGTGAATGTCAAAGGACAGCTTTCAGGGTGGATTCTCTGCTTCCACCACTGTGGATCCTAGGGACCCATTGCAGGCTAGACTGAGTGGCAAATGCCTTTACCCACTGGGTTATCTCATTGGTTCCCTTTTGCTGTTTCAAAAATGCTAGGCACTCTAAAACTGTACTGCTGGGCTGGAAAGATGGCTCAGTGGTCAAGAGCTCTGGCTGCTCTTCCAGAGGTCCTGAGTTCAATTCTCAGGAACCACATGGTGGCTCACAGCCATCTGTAATGGAATCTGATGCTGTCTTCTGGTGTGTCTGAGGACAGCTACAGGGTACACACATATATAAAATAAATAAATCTTAAAAAGCAAAACAAAATTATACTGTCATTTTATATTTATTTTTATTTTTTAAATTTTTTTATTGGAAATTTTATTTACATTTCAGATGTTCTCCCCTCACCCCATTTTCCCCCCTCCCTCCCAGGAACTCCCTATCCCATCCCCCCTCCTCCTGCTTCTATGAGGGTGAACACCCACCTACCACCTCCCTGCACCTCACCTCCCCACCCTCGAATTCTCCCCCCCCCCCCAACGACATCCAGCCTTCATGGGACCAAGGATCTCTTCTCCTACCTATAACACCCTTGCATATACAGCTGGAGCCATGGGTCCCTCCCTAAGCGCTCCCAGGCTGGTTTAGACCCTGGGGGCTCTGGTTGGTTGGTATTGTTGTTTTCCTCATGGTGTTGGGAATCCTCTCAACTCCTTCAGTCTTCACTCTAACTCCTCTATTGATCAGTTTAATGGTTAGCTGTGAGCATCTGTCTCTGAATATGTCAGACTCTTGCAGACTTCTAAGGAGACAGCTATATCAGGCTCCTGTCAGCATGTACTTCCTGATATCCACATCAACGTCTACCTTTGGTGACTGCACATGGGACGGATACCCAGGTGGAATGGTCTGAAGACAGCCCCTCCTTCAGTTTCTGTCCTGCACTTTGTATCCATATTTGCTCCCTTGAGTATTTTGTTACTCCTTCTAAGAAGGACTGAAGCCCCCAACCCCCTTGGTCTTCATTCTTCATGAGCTTTATGTGGTCTGTGAGTTGAATCTTTGGTATTTCAAGCTTCTGGGCTAAAATTCAATAATCAGTGAGTGAATACCATGTGTGTTCTTTTGTGATTGGGTTACTTCACTCAGGATGATATTTTCTAGTTCCATCCATTTACATAAGAATTTCTCAAATTCATTGTTTTTAATAGCTGAGTAATATTCCATTGTATAAATGTACCACATTTTTGTATCCATTCCTCTGTTGAAGGGCATCTGGGTTCTTTCTAGCTTCTGGCTATTATAAATAAAGCTGCTATGAACATAGTGGAGGATATGTCCTTGTTATGTGTTGGAGCATCTTCTGGGTATATGCCCAGGAGTGGTATAGCTGGGTCCTCAGGTAGTGATATGTCCAATTTTCTGAGGAACCGCCAGACTGTTTTCCAGAGTGGTTGCACCATCTTGCAATCCCACCAACAATGGAGGAGTGTTCCTCTTTCTCCACATCCTCACCAGCATCTACTATCACCTGAGTTTTTGATCTTAGCCATTCTGACTGATGTGAGGTGGAATCTCAGGGTTGTTTTGATTTGCATTTCCCTGATGACTAAGGATGCTGAACATTTCTTTAGGTGCTTCTTTGCCATTCACATTTCCTCAGTTGAGAATTCTTTGTTTAGCTCGGTACCCCATTTTTTAATAGGGTTATTTGATTGTCTAGAGTCCAATTTCTTGATACTGTCATTTTATATAGCTACAGTTCGGATAGATGGTTCAATCCAAGAACTGCAAGCCTATTAAATCCACAGTTGAGATTTCATTGGTGTCTCCACAGTTTTCTTAATTTGTAAATTTTATTTTGTTTATTTCTTTTCTGGATGGGTTTGTACATCTCAGACCTCCCTTATATTTGCCATATATTTGCTATGTGGCAAAAGGGCGACTCTGAAATTCTGGTCTTCCTGCTTCTCACTTCCCGGGTGCTGGGATCACAGGTGTGTACAAGCTTGTCTAGGTAATGCAGGGCTGGAACCCAGGATTTTGAGCCTACCTGGCAGGCTCTCCACCCAGTGTGCCACAGCCTCTTCAGTGGCTTCTGAGGTGGAACACCCTGCTTCCAGCTCAGCACCATTTCGTGCATTGTCTCCTCGCTCTGTAAAGGTTTCTAAGCCAGCTTTTGTTCTTTACAACCCTGACACTTTAAAGAATCCTGGCTTGCAGATTGGTCAGCTGTAACACTGGCCACCATGAGACAGAGGCAAGAAGAAGGCCACACGGACAGCACCAGCCTGGTCTCCATAGTTTCAGGTTGACAAGATTACATAGTGAGACCCGTGTCAAAATAGCAAATAATAAAACCCATGTTTTAGCTGGGCAGTGGTGGCGCACACCTTTAATCCCAGGACTTGGGAGGCAGAGGCAGGCAGGGGGATTTCTGAGTTCGAGGCCAACCTGGTCTACAGGGTGAGTTCCAGGACAGCCAGGGCTACACAGAGAAACCCTGTCTTGAAAAACCAAAAAAACAAACAAACAAAAAAAACAAAACATGTTTCATTACTTTTTTTTTTCCCACTCCAGCTTCCCCTTCAATGTGGATTTTTTCGGTGTTTTCCATAATTTTTAATAAAACACACACACACACACACACACATACACACACACATATATAATCTATCTTCCATAAGAAGCCAGGAATAATAAATTCTTCAACAAAGCTATGGGCCCATCTCCCTATCTTTGTTGTTTCTTTACTGTTTGCTGCCCCAGGCCCTTTGCATGTGCTCTTTCCTCACATTGTATCATTACTTCTTGATATTAGGGTTTTCTGTAACCCAGGGTGGCCTTGAATTCACGGTGTAGTTTAGATGACTTTGAACTGACCTTCTTGCCTCTGTAATCCCTAGAGCTGGGATTACAGGTGTGTGCTACCGTGCCCACTTTATGTAGTGCTGGGCTCAAACCCAGGGTTTGATGTGCGCCCGCTGTGTGGTCCACTAGTGCCTATGTCCCCGTTCAGGTGCACATATTTATGTCATTATCTCACGTTATACACATCACAAACAGTTGGTAAACTCAGATACAACACACAGTCCCATCCTTCCAAACTTCTGAAAAGCCTCTCTTTTCCAGCCCCAGAGTGTGCATGCGCGTGATCCTTGGTTAGAGCTACCCTGTGATTGAAGCTTACAAAGTGCGTCCTGATGATATTACTTTAGGGGAGGCTGCCACCTAGTGGTAATGAGGACAGCCTTCGCGCTAAATGCTATTGCTAGCTCAAGAAACTCAAAACAAAACAAAACAAAACAAAACAAAACAAAACAAAACAAACCCAAAACGACAACAAAAGCCGGCCTGGCTCTAGAGTCTCATCTGTGACACCCAGAACCTGCTGAGATCCCTGTTGTTGTTGACACGGTCACTGATTGTTCAGATTACGTAAAAATTTGAGTTTCTACCTTGTGTATAACAGCAGGAAGAAGGGAAGCCTGCCCAGTTTGAGAACAATGAGGTATGCCAGACAGCTGAAGCTCAGAAGTTCAAGGATCAGAAATTTAAGGTCATCTTGAGGTATCCTGAGAGTTCAAGGTCAGATTGAGATTCATGAAAGTGTCTCAAATAGAAATAAAAATGTAAATATATCTTTATAGTGATGGTGAATGTCTTCAATCGGATGCAGCACTTGGGAGACAGAGGCAGATGGATCTCTGTGAGTTTGGGGACAGCTTACTCTACAGGTGAGTTCCAGGACATCCAGGGCTCCATGGAGAAACACTGACTAGAAAAGAGAAAGAAAGGCAGACAGACGAGAGAGAGAGAGAGAGAGAGAGAGAGAGAGAGAGAGAGAGAGAGAAAGAAAGAGGCTGATTTATCTCTCAAAGTGAAATCAATGTGTCATCCCACCAAGAGATAATTCAGAATTAGTGATGTTATTAAGAGTACTCAGTTGCACAAGAGATTGGTAGATTCTGCTATTTATCATGCTCTTAAAATATTAAAATATAAATATGTTCTGGCCATATGTTCTGGTGTGGTGCTCGTACCTTTTATGTGGGAGGCAAAGGCAGGTGGATCACTGTGAGCTCAATGCCAGTGAGTGAGTTCCAGGACAGCCAGGCCTCCCTACACTGACCCTTTCTCAAAAAACAAACAAAAAACTTCAAGCTAATATATATGTAAATATATGTATATATGTATATGTGTGTATATATATGTATATTGTCTGTGTGTATATACATCTGTTAATGTGTAAATACTAAAACATTATCTAAAAGCAAGTTTTTTAAAAATGAAAGACAAATGGACGTTAGTCATTATTACATATTTCAAAAACTTGCATTCCAGAGAGCTGGGCAAAACTACTTCATCAGTTTTTTTTTTTTTTTTTCAGTAGCTAATAACAGATAAAAACCAAGCTTAACTCAGAATCTCAAACTTCTTATAAACTTGTCTCATCATGTGTGACCTTCTTCTCTGCAAACTGTGTCCTGTTTTTCTACCAGATGATTGGTCTGTAGGACTCTTTACTAAGTGCTCAGTTTGTCCTTTGAGACAGGAGTTGAAGGTTTTCTCTAGCGTGAGATTTATGTTTGACTTTGCTTATGATGGATTTTGCTAGGCAAAGTTTTCTCCTCTCCTCTCCTCTCCTCTCCTCTCCTCTCCGCTCCTCTCCTCTCCTCTCCTCTCCTCTCCTCTCCTCTCCTCTCCTCTCCTCTCCTCTCCTCTCCTCTCCTCTCCTCTCCTCTCCTCTCCCCTCCCTCCTTTCCTTCCTCCCTCCCTCCATCCCCCCACTTTTTTTTTTTTTTTGTACTGGGCATTGCACCCAGGGTCCTTCACATATTAGACAGGCACTGTACTCATGAACTCCCAGCCCCAAATATTCTTATTATTTGAGTTTTTGTGTTACAGCTTTCTGAGGCTGCAGTTGAAAACTATAGCAGGATTGCCGATAGCACTTTCATAGTCCTTACATTAATATTTGATTAATCCCATGTTTGAAATGTTCTCATTTTACTTTTTCCTGAATTATTTCAGTATTCCTCATTCAATAATACCCTTTCCCCAACTGGCTTAAAATACTACTTTATGTTGCATTATTTCGTGCTTTTAGGTGGTAGCTTGTTTTTGCTGCCTGTCCATGATGGTATGCAGGATGGAGGGAGCTTTAAATGGTGTGTATGTGTGTGTTGTGTAGTGTATGAGTGTGTGTGGTATGTGTGAGTGTGTGCGTGGTGTGAGTGTGTGTGTGTGTGAGTGTATGTGTGTGTGCACTTCTTCATGGTTCCTGGTTGGTGGCCCAGTCTCTGTGAGCCACCATGAGCCCAGGTTAGTTGACTCTGTAGGTCTTCTTGTGGTGTCCTTGACCCCTCTGGCTTGTTCAATTCTATCTCCCAATCTTCCACAAGACTCCCTAATCTCCACCTGATGTTTGGCTGTGGGTCTTTGTATCTGCTCTCAACCACTGCTGGATGAAACCTCTCAGGAGACAGTAGTGCTAGGCTTCTGTCTGCAAGCTTGGCAGAGTATCAATAGTGTCAGAGGTTTGCTCTCTCACATGGGATGGGTCTCAAGTTGAGTATCCTCCCTGGAGGGGTACCATCTCTCCAGGATATGGTAGCTATGTTCTTTTCTGATGGTAGGAAATGGATCAATGGCTTCTTGGAGTTCCATGTAGCTCTGACATTAGGATATCTACGCTGGCTGGATCACTTGGAGTTACTACCAATGGCAAGAGTCTGCACTGCTCATGCCTTATAGCCAACCAACTTTTAACAACTGAACATTCTATACCATCTCCATTAAGCTGCCATCTTTGTTGTCCATATGCAGGACTCAGCAACTGGATGTTACTTCATGCCAGGAGATCAGAGCTGATGCACTTGCTTCCTTCAGCAGGGAGGTGCTTGATCCTTCCTGAAGCTCGGTGGTTCTAGACCAGATCCTGTCTGTTAAGATGTGTTGATGCTATAACATCCACCAGCATATGTAAAAGTGATCTACTCTATTCTTTACTGAATATTACATGACAAAAAAAAAAAAAAAAACCAACAAAACCCAACCATCAGTAGGGCAGATTTGTATTGGCACAGGGTCTCCTGGCTTGCTCTGGCATGCCAGTCTCTGATATGTGAACTTGCACTGAGCAAAAGTCACACTGTGTGTTTCCAGGAAAGATTAGGAGAAGATGCTGATGTCTTTGGTAGCATGCTCTCTTGTTTATGATCCTCAGTCAGGGAAGCTCTGCTATGGGGAGGAGGATGGGTCCTGTAGCCCTATGTGAAGAAGATACTTTTTGGCAAGGCCTTTCTTCACGGAGCTCAGGAGGAAAACACCACAGTTACGTGTTCTCCAGGTTTTCAATTATGAGCAAATGAGTGTTTTCACCATATTAAGGGGGAAAAGTGATCTTTCTCTCTGAATATCTGCAGAAATTAGAGGAAATGTGAAGTTAATGGATCAAAGAAGGTTTGGACAGTAAAATGAACAAATCCTCTCGCTTTCCAAAAGCGGGTTTAAACATTTCACTAGAAACTCTTCCCAAAGTTTATAAATAGTGTCTAGCTCCATCCCAGCATCAACCTTGGCCGAGCGCTTCCAGCTTTATGACCAAGCTGTGGTTGTGGCCAAGGGGGTTTGGAATGGAAACTTCCTTCATCTGCCTGATTGTTGTTTCCTTCTGTGGCCACAATATTTGTCAGGGCCATGGGATTACTCAATCAATTGAATATGTATTGTAACCAGACAACCAATGGGAAAATTAGACTTGGATGATATTGAATTCCATACTCTAGGTTAAGTGGATCTGTCTTCAAAGTTTTAAGGCAATTGAAATTGCTAATACTTGCCTTTGCTTTGGAGCTTAGGGAAGAATCCACTTGGCCAGAAAAATTTAAGCCAATATGCCCATGGCATTTGCAAACACAAATGCTTATATACTCAGTTACCTGCTTTCCTATCTGTTTGTAAATATTTCCTCTTCGTTTTTTAGCTGTTTTTCTTTCTTTAAATGTCAACAGTGCCAGAGACAATCATTTGAAACTGGAAACCCTGAGCATTAAATGTCAGGCTCTAACTTTTTTGTTGAAACAAGGGGGTTCTATTAGAGCAGAGACTGTAAGCTTAACAGAAATTGTGTGTGTGTGTGTGTGTGTGTGTGTGTGTGTGTGTGTGTGTGTGTGTGTGGGGGAAAGCATACACAGGTTTATTAAATGGGTTATGTAGTCACTAGTGCCATTTGCCAATATTTTCATGTCTGCTGGAGATAGATTTTACCTTTTCATCCCCTTGAATTTAGATGTTTCAGCCAATGAGATGTGAACAGAATTTGTGAACCACTTTTGGAGAGAGGTGTACATTTTATTTGTTCTCTTTCCATGACAATGGCTGCTATTCCTTGTTGGTTCAGAGTCTATCATCTTGAGTCCCTGACTAAAGCTAATATAAACTATCCTCCACTGACCCAAACATATCAAGGGCAATAATTTCCCTTAAGCTACTGTGATGTCAGGTTTTTTTCCCCCTAACCCTGTGTATTTTGAATAACAGGGATATTGGTAAATTCATTGGTAAATGTTGGCAGCCAGGCAGGGGGCTAGAAAGGGGAGTGGGTGGTAGAACGAAATGGAGCCATCAGGAATTTATAATGGCCTAGGTTGTATGCCTGCCCTTAGGGGAAGAGATTGGGGAAGAGGGTTATAGTTAATAACATGTACTATCTGTTGATGACTGTTTTGAAAGAAGTTGCAAGAATAAAGGTAAGCCTCAAAGGGAGTTGACTCCCTTTAAGTAGGAAAGTAAGAAAATAGAGTCCATGGGCATTTAAGTCTAAAAGAAGATTCAATCCTGAATAGCAGAGGTAGTGGGTCAATGAAAAGCCAGCCTCGTATCAGGGGACAACATATGGAATTAGTCATTTCATACCTAATGTTAAAACCCATGGTTGAATTAACATAACTGTGAATAACAGTTAATAGTGGTGTTCAAAAATAATGACCCAGGATAAAGGGATACTCTTATTAAAGACGTTGCTTCAGAGAATTGAAATAAGGTCGACAGAGAGAGGAATGAGGAGGAGGAAGAAAATCAAAGTAAATATATGCATTATGTCTCAAAAGGAGCTGCAGTCAGTGGCAAAGATAGCCAAATGAAATAAAATGTATGAGAAGCTGTATTTAGAGCAGAGCCACACTGACAAAAGAACCATTAGTTAGTATGAGCCCAAGAGATGTTTGTAGTCTATTAAGACAAAGGTAGGACTGGGTGGATGGCTCAGCTGGTGATAGGGCTGCCTCAAAAGCATGAAGACCTGAATTTGGGTCCTCAGAGCTGTGTAAAAAGCTGAGTGTAGCAGTATATGACTATAACTCCAGTCTTGATGGGGAGGGAGTGGCTGGGACAGCAATATCCCTGAAGTTCTATGGCCAGCTGGCCTTTCCAAAATCTATAAACTTTAGGCTCCATGAGAGACCAATTGCTTTAAAGCAATAATGGTGGCAGAGGTCAAAGAGGAAGACACCAGAGACCTTGCTCTGGCCTGTGTAATTGCACATTCACATGCAATGCACCACACATGACATATATGCATGAACACATGAGCAGGAATGTACACACACACAGAAACACACACATATACACACACACACAGAAACACACGCACACACAGACACACACACAAATAGATGTGGAATTCATCATCAAAGAGCAAGAAGTAGATTGAGAAAAACTCCCATTTTCTTTCCTTATCTCTCTCTCTTTCTTCCTTCCTTCCTTCTTTCTTTCCTTCCTTCTTTCTTTCCTTCCTTCCTTCCTTCCTTCCTTCCTTCCTTCCTTCCTTCCTTCCTTCCTTCCTTCCTTCCTTCCTCCCCCTCCCTCCCTTCCTCCCTCCCTTCCTTTTTCTTTCTTCTGGGTTTTCTTTTCTCTTCTTTTTTTGGGGGGGGATTTCTCTGTGTAGCTCTGGCTATTCTGGAACTTGCTCTGTAGAACAGCTAGCCTCAAACTGAGAGATCTGCTTGCCTCTGCCTCTTGAGTGTTGGGATTAAAGGTGTGTGTCACCATTGCTCTGTTAAGAAAGCTCTCATACTTCAGGAGCTTTTCTCCTGTTCTGCCCTGTCCTGTCTTCTCCTGTCCTGTCCTGTCTTCTCCTGTCCTGTCCTGCCCTGCCCTGCCCTGCCTGTCCTGTCCCCTTCTGTCCTCTCCTATCATCTCTTCTCCCCTCCTCTACTCCCCTCTCTCCTCTCCTATCTTATCTTTTCCCTTTCTTTTTGACACTGTCTCATGTCACCTGACTGGCCACAAACACACATCATGTAACCAAGGCTTACTTTGGACTGATTCTCCCCCCACCCCCTTATTTTTCTTTTATTGAAAAATAGATTTTCTTAATAGGCTGAGTATGGTGGCACACACCTTTAATCCTAGCACTCAGGAGGCAGAGGTTGGCAGATTTCTGGCTTAGAGACCAGCCTGGTCCCCAAAGGGAGTCTCAGGACAGCCAGTGGTAGACAGAGAAATTTTGTTTCTATTTCCAACTCCAAAAGAAAATAGATTATTTCCATACAATATATTCTGGTTATGGTTTCCCCTCCCTAGCTCCTCTGAGATCCTTCCCTCCTCCCTCCACGCCAAACCACACCCTTTCTGTCTCTCCTTAGAAATCAAAGAGGCAAGAAAAAGAGCCAAAGAAAAACAGCACAAGAAAAACAGACACAGACACACACACACACACACACACACACACACACACACACACACACACACACACACAGATACACACGTTCCTATATTCAGGAAATCGCCTAAAACTACAAAACTGGAATCTATAATATACATGTAAAGGACCTACAAGTTAAAAAAAGGCCCAAGGCAAAGAATTTCTGAAGATGCTGCTGAGTGTTTGTGTTGGCCATCTAACACAGGGCATAGGGTCTGCCCTTGACTGTGGTTTGTATCCCCAGGAAGATTCCATTGGAATGAACTGATTTTTTATTTATGAGTAGTTATCAGTTGGATATAGCTTCTGAGCTGGGTAGTGACCACTTCTCCTCTCAGCACTGGGACCCCTGTCTGGTGCAGGCCCCTGCATGCCTGTGCCTGCTGCCTCAGTGTCTGAGTTCATATGTGATCAGCCGTGCTGTGCTTAGAATGCCTGTTTCCTTGGTGTCCTCCATCCCCTCTGGCTCTAACACTCCTCCCGTCTCCTCTCTGAAAGGTTCCCTGAGCCCAGAGGGGAGAGACTTGATGGAGACATCCCCATTTACGGCCGAGTGTCCCAAGGTCTCTCACTCTCTACATATTGTCTGTCTGTGGGTCTATGATTTTATTCCCATCTGCTGCAAGAAGAAGCTTCTCTGCTGATGGCTGAGCAAGGCACTGATCTATGAGTATAGCAGAATGTCATTAGGAGTCATTTTATTGTTATATTTCTTAAGCAGAACAGTAGTATTTGATTTTCTCCTAGGTCCCTGGCCTATCTAGTCTCAGGTTCATGGTCACTCAAGCAATGCCATTCATGGGTTTCATCTCATGGAATGGTCCTTAAATCAAATCAAATCTTGGTTGGATATGCCTACAAGCTTATCTACACTACTGGACCAGTGAAACTTGTAGGACGGACATCATTGTAGATCAAAGGGTTTGTGACTACATTGGTGTTTCTCCTCTGGTAGTGTGCCGAGTATCTTCTAGTATCATGGACACTAGTCAGTAGGGTGAACACTCTAGGTAGGTGTTCACCAGCTTAACTTTCCTGTGTTCAGTGTGTTTGTGTGGCTAGTGTCTTCAGCAATAGGGCCTTACTGTCAGTTTGTGGAGAGCAACATATAGCCTTGGCAGTAGCCTGGCTTGTTTGGGTTTTCCATGAGACTCCTTTCATCAACAACTCAATTGGATGTAACCCATTCCTAGCACTGAGAGCTTTATTTGATGAGAAGAGGTGTTGAGTTGGGGTTCTGTGTCCCATTATTTGCCAGTTTCACTTAGATCTCCTTCCCATATGCGTATCTTATAGGAAGCTTCTACTGTATTAGGTTTCCAAATGACTCTTCAAATGGCCCTTAGTTCTGGCTGTGCCCACTCATGTTCCCTCTCTCACTTCCCTCCTCTCTGCTCTCCCTGTTTGACCCTCCTGATCCAGCCTCCCCTCCCACACCCACCCATAACTATCTATTCCATTTCCCCTTCCTAGGTAGATCTGCCCTCCCCTCTAATTCCTGTCTCTATACTCAGTCTCCATGGTTATACAGATTATAGTTTGCTTATTGAAGACTTAACAGCTAAGATGAAGATATAAGTGAATATTTGTCTTTCTGGGTCTGGGTTACCTTACTCAGGATGATTTTTTTTCTAGTTCCATTCATTTACTGGCAAATTCCACCATTTCACTTTTTTAAATGGCTAATTAATATTACCTTGTGTAAATATACCACTTTCTTTTATATTTTCATCTGTTAGACATCTAGGCTGCTTCCAATTTCTTGCTATTGTGAATGGAGCGGCAATGAACATGGATAAGCAAGTGTCTCTGTAGCAAGATGTAGAGTCCTTTGGGTGTATATGCCCAAGAGTGATATAGCTGGATATTGAGGTAGACCTGTTACCATCTTCCTGAGGAATTACCACACTGATTTCCATAGTGACTGTACAAGTTTGCTTTCCTACCAGCAGTGGATGAGTGTTCTCCTTACTCCACATCCTTGCCACTATGAGCTCTCATTTCTTTTATTGAACTTGACCTTTCTGACAGGTGTAAGTAGTTTTGATTTGCATTTCTCTGATGATTAAGCATGTTGAACATTTCTTGCATTTCCTCTTTTGAGAACCTTCCGTTAGTTCTATATCTCGTTTTTAAATTGGGTTATTGTTTTCTTAATCTTTATATATTTTAGATATTAGCCCTCTATCAGACGTGTGGTTGGTCTGTCACTTTGTCTCAGTGATGGAGTCCTTTGCCACACAAAAGCTTTTCAGTTTCATGAGGTCCCATTTATCAATTGTTGATCTTAGTACCTGTGCTAATGGTGTTCTGTTCAGAAAATTCTTTTCCTGTGACAATGAGTTCAAAACTATTCACTTTCTCTTCGGTCAGAGTCAGTGAATTTGACCCCATGTTGAGGTCTTTGATTCATTTGGAGTTGAGTTTTGTGCACAGTGATAGATATGGATCTATTTGCATTCTTCTACATGCAACCAATATCCAGTTTGTTCAGCACCATTTGTTGAAGATGCTGTTTTTTTCTCAAGTGTGTATTTCTGCCTTCACTATTAAAAAACAAAACAAAACAAGAAATGAACAAACAAAACTGTGGAGGTTTGGCCCTGACCTACATAGCAGGAGTTGCCACATCAGCTATTTTTGCTACCACAGCACTTGGTGGAATTTCCCCGCCAGAGTTGGGAGTTCTGCTTTTGTCCTGATAAGAGAGACCTGTGCTGAGAAATGGAAACCTATGCTGTTGGCTGCCTGCATGAGGTGATTTACATCATCAGTCATGTCTAGGGGTTAGAGTTGTGGTTTTTGCCTTTATAAGCCTGCTGCTTTGCAATAAAGTTGAGCCTTGATCAGAACTTTGTCTTAACTCCACTCTTCTCCCTGTCCTTTAATTCCCAGACTCCTATCCGAGGTACCTATGTTGACTGGTGGTCGCAGGTCAGCTACACAAAACCCTCCCCCAAAACAAACAACTAGGTGTTCATTGGTGTATGGGCTTATGTCTGGATCTACAATTCAGTTCCATTGATCAATGTGTGTGTTTTTGTGCCAGTATCATGCTGTTTTTATTACTACAGCTCTGCAGTACAATTTGAGATCTGGGATGGTGAGACCTTCAGCATTTCTTTGATTATTTAGGATTGTTTTAACTATCTTGCCATTTTTGTGCTTCCACATGAAGTTATCCTTTCAAGTTCTGTGAAGAATTGTGTTGGAATTTTTTACTATATTAATCTTACCAATATATGAGTTTGTGAGATCTTTCCATCTTCTGTTGTCTTCTTCAATTTCTTTCTTCACTGTCTTAAAGTTTTTATTATATAAGTTTCTACCCAAGATGTTTATTTGAGGCTATTGTCAAAGGTATTGTTTCCTTGATTTCTTTCATTTCAAATTTCAGACCATTTGTCATTTGTATATGGAGAGACTACTGATTTTTTGTGAGTCAATTTTGAATTTTACTACTTTGCTCAAAGTGTTTATCATCTGTAGGAGTTTCCTGCTGAAATTTTTAGGGCACTTAGTATACAATCATATTATCTTTAGTGAAGATATTTTGTCCACTTCCTTTCCCATTTGTATTCCCTTGATCTCCTTCAGTTGCCTTCCTGCTCTGTAAGACTTTTAGTATTACATTGATTAGGTACAGAGAGTGTGTGCAACCTTGTTTTGTTTTGATTCTGATTTTAGGGGAATTGCTTTCCATTTCTCCATTTAGGTAGATGTTGGTTATGGGCTTGATGTAAATTGCTTCTTTTATTTTGAGATATATTCCTTGTATTTCTAATCTCTCCAGGGCTTTTATCATATGAAAGGATGTTGGATTTTGTCAAAGGTCTTTTCTGCATCTAATGAGATGATCATGTGATTTTTTTTCTTTCAGTTTGTTTCTATGGTAGGTAACATCTATTGATTTGTGTATGTTGAAACATCCCTGCCGGGCGGTGGTGGCACACGCCTTTAATCCTAGCACTTGGGAGGCAGAGGCAGGCGGATTTCTGAGTTCGAGGCCAGCCTGGTCTACAGAGTGAGTTCCAGGACAGCCCGAGCTACACAGAGAAACCCTGTCTCGAAAAAACCAAAAAAGAAAAAAAAAAAAAAAAAAAAAAAAGAAAACATCCCTGCATCTCTGGGACAAAGTTTATATGATCATGGTTGATAATCTTTTTAATGTGTTCTTGGATTTGGTTTGCAAGTATTTTATTGAGAATTGTTGCATCTGTGTTAGTGAGGGAAACTGGTCTGGAATTCTCTTTCATTGTTGAGTCTTTATGTGGTTTGACTATCAGGTTAGCTATGGCCTCATAAAAAGAAATGGGCAATTTCTGTTTCTATTTTGTGGATAATTGGAGGAGGATTGACATTAATTCTTCTTTGAAAGTCTGATAGAATTCTGTGCTAAAACTTTCTGGTCCTGTTTTTGTTGTTGTTGTTGTTGTTTCTTTGTTTTGTTTGAGAGAAACTTTTAATTACTGTTCTGTTTCTATTTCACTAGAGGACATAGGTCTATTTAAATTGCTTATCTGACCTAGATTTAATTTTGGTAGCTGCTATATATTGTGAAAATTTTACATTTCTTTGAGCTTTTCTATTTGGTGGAGTACAGATTTTTTTTTTTTTTGGTTTTTCGAGACAGGGTTTCTCTGTGTAGCTCGGGCTGTCCTGGAACTCACTCTGTAGACCAGGCTGGCCTCGAACTCAGAAATCTGCCTGCCTCTGCCTCCCAAGTGCTAGGATTAAAGGCGTGCGCCACCACCGCCCGGCTGGAGTACAGATTTTAAAGTATGTCCTTATGTGTCTCCTCCATGTTGGTTACTTCATCTCTAATTTTGTTAATTTGGATTGTCCTCAACCTTTCAGCAATTTTGCTAAGGGTTTGTCAGTTTTAGTGATTTAGTGATCAAAGGACCGAGTTTTTGTTTTGTTGATTCTTTATATTGGTTTTGTTTGTTTCAGCCCTGAGTTTGATTATTTCTTACCATCTACTCCTTTTGGATGTCATTTCTTCTTTTTGCTCAAGAACTTTTAGGTGAGCCATTAAGTTACTAATATGAGATTGCTCCCGACCCCCCCCCCCACCTTTTTTTTTAAATGTGGGCACTTAGTGCTATGACTCGTCTCTTAGAACCTGCTCCAGTCTGTTCCTTAGGTTTTCGATGCTGTGTTTCTAATTTCATTCTATTCTAAAAAGTTTTAAAATTCTTTCTTGGCCGATTTTTCATCCATAAGTGAGCTGTTCGGTTTCCAGGAGTTTGTAGGTTTTTAGTTGATTCTGTTGTTGTGGATATTCAGCTTTGATCTATGGTGGTCAGACAGGATGCAGAGTGTTTTTCAGTTTTCTCGTATCTGTTGAGACTTATTTTGTCTCAGTATGTGGTCAATTTTGGAGAAAGTTCCATAATTTGCTGAGAATAAGGTATGTTCTTCCGTGTTTGGGTAAAATGTTCTGTAAGTAATGCTAGGTTTATTTGAATTATGATATCAGCTAGCTCCAGTATTACTCTGTTTAGTTTGCATCTGGACGACCTGTCTAGTGCCAAGAGTGGGGTGTTGAAGTCCTCCACTATCAGTGTGTGAGGGTTAGCATGTGATTTTAGCTATAGTAGTGTTTCTTTTTTGAACTGGGGTGCCCTTGTGTTTGGTAAATTGATGTTAAGAATTGCAATGTTCCATTGGTAGATTTTTTTTCCTTTGATGAATATATGGTGTCCTTCCCTATCTCTTCTGGTAAGTTTTGGTTTGAAGTCTTTGTCAGATAGTTAAAATGGCTTACAATGGCTTGCTCCTTTTGGTCCATTGCTTGAAATATCTTTTTCTATTATTTATTCTTAGGTAAATGATAAAACCATGATACCCTTAGGTAAATGAATAGATGATGTCTATCCTTGATGGTAAGGTGTGTTTCTTGAATGTAGCATGATGACTCCTATTTTTGAAATCCAATCTGTTAGTCTGTGTCTTTTTATTGGAGAATTGAGATCATTAATGTTTGGAGTTATCAATGAGCAGTGTTTGTGGATTCCCATTGTTGTGTTGTGGTGGTGTGTGCTTTTTTCTCTCTCTTTTGATTCGCTGGTCTGATTTTTTTCCTTGTGTGTTTCCTGGGTATGGTAAGACTCTTCTGCTTGAAGTTTTCCTTCTATTGCCTTCTGTATTTCTTTCTGGATTTTTAGATAACCACTGCTTAAATTTGGTTTTATTATAGAATGTTTTCCTTTCTCCATTTTATTGTGATTGAAAGTTATGCTGTATATCTGAGCTGCCATCTGTAGTCTTCTAGAGTTTGCAGAACATCTCTCCAGACCTTTCTGGCTTTAGAGTCTCCATTAAAAAGTCAGGCGTTATTCTAATAGGTCTGCATTTGAATGCTACTTGGTCTTTCCCTCTTGCAGCTTTTAATATTCATACTCTGTTCTGTACATTTAATGTTTTGATTATTACGTGTTATGTGGGGGCTTTCTTTTCTGGTCTCATCTATTTGATGTTCTGTGTGCTTCTTGTACTTTGATAGGCACCTACTTATTTAAGGTAAGAAAAATTTATATGATATATATATATATATATATATATCTCCACACACACATATATATATGTGTATATATATATATATAAATAGAATTAATATATATATTTGAAATATATATACACACACATATATATATATGCATGTATATATATTTCCTTTGATCTAGGTATCAATTTAGTCTATCTTGTCTTCAAAGCCTGAGGTTCTCATTTCTATTTGCTATATTCACTAGGTGAGGACTTTGAGGGTCTTGTTTAAGTTCCTAAGTTTTTCATTTCCAGTTTTCACCCAGTTTGGGTTTTCTTTTATGATTCCATTTCTGCCTTCAGGTTTTGAATTATTTTCTTCATTTCATTCCACTGTTTGTGTTTCCATAGGTCTCATTAATGGATCCAGTTATTGCCTCTTATAGTCCTTGAGTATATTTGTAATAGCTATTTTGAATTCCTTGTCTTGTGCTTCAGCTACGTTGATTTCTCATGTCTGACTGTAGATGTTTGCTGGTATCCAGGAGAGTCATATTATCCTGGCTGTTATTGATTTTCTATTCTTTTCCCTTCTTTTCTCCTTCCCTTCTCCCACTCGCTCCAGCTAGGCTTGCTCCTGCCCGCTTGATTGTATTTTCATGCTGGCACTAAGCATCTGGGTTTGGGGTGATTATAATTCTAGGTACAGATATACAGGTGGTGGTGGTTTGAATATGCTTGGCCCAGGGAGTGGCACTATTAGGAGGTGTGGCCTTGTTGCAGTAGATGTGGCATTATTGGAGGAAATGTGTAACTGTAGGCATGGGCTTTAAGACCCTCATGCTAGATGTCTGGAAGTCAGTCTTCTCCTAACAGCCTTCAGATGAAGATGTAGAACTCTCAGCTCCTCCTGCACCATGCTTGCCTGGACGCTGCCATGCTCCCACCTTGATGATAATGGACTGAACCTCTGAACCTGGAAGCCAGCCCCAATTAAATGTTGTCCTTATAAGAGTTGCCTTGTTCATAGTGTCTGATCACAGCAGAAAAACTCTAACTAAAACAGAGTGTGTGTTTGTTTGGTGGGTATTCTGTTCCTTGGTTTCTTTTGCCCTCCCTGCATCTTGAGAGAGTGTGATGGTGGTGGTTTGCCTGGTAGAAAATGCTTCTGAGATTCTTCTGGGTGTGGCCACTGGAGGTCCTGGGTAGAAGGTGTTTCTAGCTATTGGGAGCTGACACTAAAGAAGGGGAATGGGCATAAGGGATGTGGGGAGGTGGGAGGGTACAAAGGAAGAAGAAAAGCTGAGTGTGCTACCAAGATCTGTGTAGACCCCTGGGAATGGAGGCAGAAGAAGGAGAGGTCATAACAGGTATTCTGTTATAGAACTGTTACAACTGGTGAATTGGAATAGGAGGATGGGGTAGAGTGAACATTACTGACCTGATTCTGTGGTCTGAGTGGCCAGCAGGTTTCTAGGGTGTGCATCCTTGAGTTGGTGCCTGAGACAAAGGGATAAGGTTGTAGAAGAGGACTGCATGATTAGCTGGGAATTCAGGAAGAGAGTATGGGAGGCCACATCAGCTGGACTGTTATACAACTGGTGATAAGTCTGGAGGGTTGGAATTGGAGAACAAAAGGGAGAGTGAAGATGGCAGACTTTACCTCCCCGGACAGAGGGTGAGGCCTGCAGGCTTCTGGGTAATGCCTCCTAGAGTTGGCAGCTGATACAGAGGCTGAATTCAGATTCTCTTGCTTCTACCACCTGTGTTCTGGAATTATAGACGTGAACCTTCATGCCAACTTTTATGCAGTGCCAGGAACCAAACCCCAGCCCTTCCTGCATGCTAGCAAACACTTGACCCACTGAGCTACAGGCCCAGCCACAGGAAGGATACAATTTCATTGCCTTCTGACTTGGCATACTTGGGTAGCTGCAACAAAATGCCACAGGCTGGGAAGCTTATAAAAAATTAAGTCTATTTATTTGGATCAGGAGGGATGGCTCAGTTGGCATAGTGCTTACTTTGTAAGCACAAAGATCCAGGTTCAATCCCCCAAAACACATCTCCCATGCAAACAAAAGAAAGTGATGTGATGCTCGTATTAAAGAGGTAAGAAACAGGAAGGGAGAAAGACAGAGAGAGAGAGAGAGAGAGAGAGAGAGAGAGAGAGAGAGAGAGAGAGAGAGGGAAGGAAGGAAGAAGGAGACAAAAGTTGTCATGAGCACTTGTAATCCCATTGCTAGGGAGACCAAGACAGGCAGATCTCTTGGGATCAATAAATGTGTTCCAGTCCAGGGAGATACTCCAAAATAAAGGTAGATGGCACCCAAGGAACAACATATGAAGCTGCGTCCTGGCCTCTGCATGTTGCTTCATACATGTGCACACACTCATGCATGCACACACTCATGCATGCACACACTCATGCATGCACACAGCTGCTGCACAATTCACACCCACTCATACATCACACACCATCACTGTCTCATAGTTTGAGATGCTGGAAACTCTGGGCTCAGGATACCAGCAGATTCATCAAGGGTTGGCTTTCTCAGACAGTGTCTTCAGGATGTGTCCTCACATGGTAGAGGAGACCTATTAGTTCTCTGGAGCCTTTTGTAAGTGCTCTGATCTGGTTCAAAAGGGTGAAGACTCCATGAGCTAATCATTTCTCATACCATCCACAAAGAAGGGTGAAAATACTTCAGCATATGCATTTGGTGGCAGTGGTGAGTTGTCATAATCGTTCAGACCATATAACCTGCTTCAGACGCTGCCCGAAGAATGGAGAAAGGGACTCTTAGCTATTGGAGCCAGGCTTCAGGAAAGGGTCTTTTCTCACTTAGAGCCTCTGGAATGTCTGTGCAGTAGCTTCATAATTAGTACTGACGGGGTCTGATATGTCTCCCTTAAAGGGGGCCTCTCAAGGGGATTCCTCAGTATAACTATGCCATTCATGTTGCAATGTGGAATGGTGGACAGAAAGTTGAATATCCCACTCACAGGTCCCTGGACTGATAGAGCCCAAATCTCAGACTAAACTTACGTAAAAGTGGCCGTGTATGCATCTCCTGGAATCTTACATTTAGGACTGAAGGCAGCATCAGAGAGAGACTTCAGATGCATCACTGGAGGAAGGGATGGATGCATTTTGTTTTCTAATTTAGGTTCCCACGTGAGGACAATGTAGAGTAGACAGCTCTGTTCACCCAATATGGATATTTAGAAAGAAGAAAAAAGTTTGTTGTGTTTTAAACCTCTAAGAAGTCAGGAATGTTTGTCACAGCAGAGTAATCTAATACTGACTAATGTAGACAAAATGCTTTAGCGGGACATTAAAAATCTTAGGTTTGTTTGTTTGTTTGTTTGTTTTGTTTTTTTCTCTACAGAGAGCAATGTTTCTAGCAAGTAACTGTTCTCACTGACAACTCTCGCTCCTGGTGTCTCACATTTCTGTTGAAATTTTAGAAGGCAAATGGACCCACTGTCTTAAATTATAAGAATGCCATAGAATCCATTATATATATATATATATATACAAGGTGTCTCCTACCCCGCTTTAATGATCAGGATACATGTTTTTCTTTCTTGACACTTGTAAGATTCCAGAATTCAACAATATATCCAATTTTATTTGTCTAAAACCCACCTGTTCCAAAAAATAGCATGCAGTATTTTTAAATGTATAAAGATAAATAATTGCACTTATTTTTATATATTTACATCAAGAGGAGAGTTATTTTGGAGCATTTGCTATGAATTAAACCACTGCCGTTGAGCACTAAATCCATTCCTGGCATCAGGTTATGAAGTTGTCATTGCGTGACAAGAGCAAGTACACAGATTTATCTAGGGACAGAAGTCCTCTTGGATGCTCAGGACGGGTAACACAGTACACAATGTCTGCAAACACAGCTTTGAAAAGATAGGAAAATATTCTTCAGATTGATGCCTTATTCCTCGCCTCCAAGATTTACAGGCATGGCATTAATCTTCATTCTGTGAAGGCTAATCCTCCGGGAGTGTCTGTAATAAGGAGCAGGTTTGCTGCTTTCTGATGACCTAATCACTTCTGCGAGAGACTTGCAGAACCTAGAGGATTGGAGAAGCAACATATTTCTTCTAAGTCCCAAATGTTTTATGCAACCTTTTGGGCCAAGTGCTGAACTAGTTAGGAACTGGATTCTCTGATACATGTCTGATACATCTCTGACCATACCCTTGTGGTGGTCATCTCTCCTTTAGTTAAATGTTGAAGCTCTTTTTTATAGAAGTCATATAGGCAATGTATTATGTGTGCATGTGGTGTGTGGTATGTAGTGTGTGTATATGTAGTGTAGTATGTCACATGTGTGTATGTATGTGGTGTGTAATATGCAGTGTGTGTATGTAGTGTAGTATGTCATGTGTGTGTGTGTGTATGTGTGTGTGTAGTATGTAGTGTAACATATCATATGCATGTATGTATGTGGTATGTAGTATGTAGTGTGTGTATGTAGTGTAACATATCATATGTATGTATGTGGTGTGTAGTATGTAGTGTGTGTATGTAGTGTAACATATCATATGTATATATGTGGTGTGTAGTATATAGTATGTGTAGTATAGTATGTCATATGTGTGTATGTATGTGGCATGTAGTATGTAGTTTGTGTGTAGTGCATATGATGTGTGTGTGTATATGAGTGCATGTTTCTGTGTATGAGTACTGGTGTGCATATGCCATGGCACATGTGTGGCAGTGAGGGGACAGCCTTGGGTATCAGTCCTCATCTTTCCAGCTTGTAAGAGGGAGTCTCTATAAGGGTGTCAACAGGCTAACTACCACACAAGCTTGTATGTTTTCACCTCCAATATCTCCATGGAGCCCTAGATTACTATAGATGTGTGCTATGATTTATATGGTTCTGGGATTCACACTCATGTCCTTATACTCTTCCCACTGACCATCTCCCCAGCTTTATGTCAAATCCTTAACCCTTCATGGAATGTTACAGAATTCCCTCTTTATTCATGATTCTTTTTTGTTTTTGTTTTGAGACAGGGTCTCAACACAGACAGGTCTGAAACACACTATGTTGTAGAGGTTGGTCTTGAACTCTTGTTTTCTGTGTCTCTACCTACCAAGTGCTGTGATTACTGTGAACATCACCATTTTTGGAACTGATTTTAAAATTTATTATTAGCTGACTGGTGGTGCTGTACACCTTTAATTCCGTACTCAGGAGGCAGAGGCAAGCAGATCTCTGTGCATTTGAGGCTAGCTTGGTCTACGGAGGAAGTTCCAGGACATCCAGGGCTACACAGAGAAACCCTGTCTCAATAAAGAAAAAAAAAAACAACCCAAAGTATTATTTATTTATTCTTGTGGTGCTGCAGATCAATCAATGTATGCAAGATAAGTATTCTATCAACTAAGCTGTAGCTCTCATTGTACTCACGGCTTTACTCTCTGTGAGCTCGATTACCGGAGGCCAGTGCGCTTTGCTGTAGCCTGCTGATGATGCTTGTGTCACTCACCTCGCTTCGTCTCAGATGGGAACAGCATCATCTTACATTTTCAACAGAAGCATGACCACAACATAACAAGTGCTTTCGAAAGAAGAACTCACATTCATTTGTGATACCTTACTACTGTTGTTCTATTTTAATATCAGTTATTGTTAATCTTATAGTATACCTAACTTACAAATTAAACTTTACTATAGGCATTTATGTATTAGGAAAAACAGAATATATGCAAAATTTAATACTGTCCATGGTTTCAGGCATCCACTGGGGTGTCTTGAAACACATCCCCTGTGGATAAGGGCTCTGCTGTATTTGAAGATGGCATCTTTTGGGGGTAATTAATTTGGAGGAGGTCATGAGTGGTCCCCTATGATGAGATCAGAGGAGAAATTAGACTTTGTCTTCCATTTAAGGACACAGAGAGAAAGCAGCTCTCTCCAAGCCAGGAAGAGTTCACACTTCAGGAACAGAATCTGCCGGGGTCTTGACTGTTCACTTCTTAGCCTTCAGAACTGAGAGTTTGATGCTTGCTGGTTTATTATGTCACGTAAGTCGACAACATTTTGTTATTACTGTCAAAGCTAGCTGGCTGTCCTAGTTTGGCTTCCATTGCTGTAATAAGTACCACGACAAGTGAACCTTGTGGAGGAAAGGATTTATTTGGCTTACAGGTTACAGCGCATCATTGAGAGAAGTCGAGACTGGAACTCAAGCCAGGAACCTGAAGGTAAGAACTAACACAGAGAGCATAGAAAAACACTGCTTCTCTTTCTTCACTTCATTAGCCTGCTTTGTTATACACCAGGATCCTCACCTAGGTAGCAACACCCATAATGTGCTGGGCCCTTCCACATCAATCATTTTTTAAAAATATTTATTTATTTATTTTATGTATATAAGTACACTGTCACTCTCTTCAGACACACCAGAAGAGGGCTTCCAGTCCCATTACAGATGGTTGTGAGCCACCATGTGGTTGCTGGGAGTCGAACTCAGGACCTTTGGAGGAGCCATCAGTGTGCTCTTAACCACTGAGCCATCTCTCCAGCCTCCCAACCCTCACATCAATCATTAATCAAGAAAATCCCTGAGACAGGGGAAGGGCCCAAGAATCAATAGGGATGACCTTAGGTATGACTCACAGCACTGGGGATATAGAACCTGAAGAGGCCACCTCCTGCAGCCAGGCAGGAACACCAGTGGAGTGATGGAGACACCAACCCACCCACAAAACTTTCAACCCCCAAATGTATACTATCTGCAAGTACTGCAGGGATGGGAGAGGGAGCAGAGACTGAGGAATGGCCAACCAATAACTGCCCAACTTGAGACCCATTCCATGGACAAGCACCAATTCCTGACACTAGTAGTGATACTCTGTTATGCTTGCAGACAGGAGTCTAGTATGGCTGTCCCCTGAGAGCTTCCACCCAGCAGCTGACTCAGACAGATGCAGACTCACAGCCAAACAGTGGATGGAGCTTGGAGACTCGTATGGAAGAATAGGGAGAAGGATTGCAGGCCCTGAAAGGGATAGGAACTCCATAGGAAGACCATCAGAGTCAACTAACTTGGATCCCTGGGCTCTCAGAGTTTGAACCACCAATCAAAGAACATACACAGGCTGGACCTATGCCTCTCTGCACATATATAACAGATGTGCAGCTTGGTCTTCATGTGCGTCCTGAACAACTGGAACAGGGGCTATCCCAGAAGCTGTTGCCTGTACATGGGATATGTTCTTTTTGCTGGGCTGCCCTGTCTGGCCTCAGTGGGAGAGGATGCACCTAGCCTCGAAAAGACTTGATGTGCCAGGGTAGGGAGTACCCAGGGAGGCCTTCCACCTGCTCAGAGGAGAAGGGGAGGGAAGTGGGGGGGATGATTATTGGAGATGTACTGGGAAGGGGCCAGTGAGCAGGAGTAAAGTGAATAAATAAAATACAATAAAATTTTAAAAAAATCAAAAAAATCTGAAGGAGACGGTTTTCTCAGTGGAGGCTACCTCTTCCTAGGTGACCCTAGCTTGTGTGAAGTTGACCAAACAACAGAACAAAACAAAACAAAACAACCAACAACTAACCAGCACACTGCACATTCGTCTTTATTGTCTTTTGAAGACTGACTAAAATGCCAACCATCACAAAAGGTTGGTCAGACACAACAGTAATAGCTTATATTTTTAACTTTAAATAAAACAGCAGTGTTTAGGATCTCATGTGCCAAATGCTCCTTGGATGAGCTGACTTGTTTAATTTTCATGGTATATTTGCGATTTGGTACTACTGATACCCATGTTAGGCATTTTCTGGCCCAGAGTTTCCTGGCAGCAGAATCACTCTGTGTTGTGGGCTTTACCTTGAACGTACTTGGGTTTATTTCCTAGCTCTAAAACTGGACAAGCTGCATGACCTTGCATTCATGATTTAACTTTCCTAAGTCTACAGCCCAGGGGGATTCCTTCATGGACAAGCCTCCTCTCGTGTTAAATCGTAACTCAGCTAAGGCTTTGGTTTCCCTTTGTTCCAGTAGGGCACGTCCTCGGCATGCTTTTAGACAAAGTAAACAGAAGCTAGAGGCTGTGTTTATGAGATGGGACGCGTGTGCGATTCTACTTGCCTGCTCTCCTAAGAAGCCTTTGCCTCATCTTCTTGAGCCCTCCGGGTTCTTCCAATGTTATTTAGATTGTTTCTGGGTTTGCCCATCACTGACTTGGGTACTAGTTTTCACTGCCAGACCAAGTCAGTTTCTGTTTTCCCTTTGCTTCCCACCTTCTGAAACTGCCGAGCTGTCATCTCTCCATGGACATTTTGTGCTCACTGGTTTATGTTTTTTTTTTTAATCCTTTGATTGTAATGTAATTTTATTGGGCTTTTAGAAGGATTACAGATACCCCAAGTATTCAGTTTATTGGAGCCAATGAGAAGGAAGACTGTTGTGAATTAGAAAGAAGACTGACTAGAGTTCCTGTCCACATAATGGGCTGTATGTTTTAATACAGACTCTGGGTATAAGAAGAGTTGGGCAGAGAACCAATACTTTCTATTTAGGACAAGTCAATGCTGAGTGCCTGAAAGACATTTAAAGAGGAACTTTTGAAATCCTCTGGGTAGAGGAACTTAGTAGATAATTCTTGGTTCAACAAGGGTACAGATAAGTCATCGGCATGGAAGAAAGAGGTTCAAAAGACTGTGTGTCGGGGGAACCCAGGAGCAGAGGCCAGGCTATCCCTCAGCATCACACAGAGGAGAACATGTAGTCAGGGAGACATGACTATATCTCAGGCTTTGGTTCAGTTCGCTATTCTCAAATTCCTCTAGTTAAAAGAAAAATTTAAAGCAAGTTTCCCTATTCCACTCTTGGTCTATTTGCTTGAGATAGAGTCTCATGTAGTCCAGGCTGGCCTCAAACTTGAACTGTAGCCACATATGACAGAGTGGAACTTTTGATGCCCCTGTTTTCACTTCCCAGGGGCTGGGGTTACAGGCTGTGCCATCACGTCCAGTTTCTGTGTATGTTAGGTAAAGACTCTGCCAACAGTGGCAACATTCCTTGCCCTGTTTGCTTTGAGACAGGGTTCCATTATGCAGTCCAAGTTGCCCACACACTCACCATTTTCCATTTCTTGGAATTATAGGTATGAGATATCATGCACAGTTTTTTTTTTTTTTAAATTTAACCAGGCTTTATTTATTTAGGAACCGTATCAGGATCATAATATAATTGGGCAGAGAATAGAGTTCCAATTTCTGTTGACCTCACACAAGCACAGCCTCTCCCATTGTCAAAGTCCCCTCACCCCCAGAGTGGCACATTTGTTATAGAGGCTGAACGTAAACTGACACTTTATAATCAAGCAGAATCCATAATTTACATCACATCTCCCTCTTGGTGTCCCTTCTGTGGGACAAATGTGGAGCCATGTGTCTGACAATAAAGCATCATAAGGAATAGTTGCACTGTGTAGATGTCTGTGGGCCATGTTACCACCAAAGGTCATGCTGATGTTCCTGGTCTAGGTTGCCTCCTGGGGCCTTGTTTATGTTCTAGGACTGTGCAGAGCTGGCCCTGCCCCTTACTACCTGCTTGCCCATCATCTGAGCAATATGGGAGAACAGGCCCCAAGGGTGTGAATGCAGGAGAGATGCCCCCTTTCCCCCTCTGCCTGAGCAGTGTGAAAGAATTGGTCCTGCCCCTCACTGACTTTAGCACTTGAGAGAGCAGGCTCCACAACTCACCTGGGCTGGGCTGGAGAGCTGGCTCTGGTAGCTGTGAGTTGGACAGCTGACCCTGGTGGTGTAAGTGAGGGAGACCCAGTCCTGACCCTTGCCTAGGCAAATTGGGAGAGCTGGTAGGCTGAACCAGTTACCTTTCCAGGGCTTAGAGTTGGCCCACTCCAACATCTACCCAGTTTTGATACTGTGGCAGAAGCCAGAGGCCTTGAACCAGGCCAATGACTCACTCATTGCAATGGACATTTGCAAGTAAAGATGTGTGGACAAAAGGATACACTGTGTGACACACTAAGGCTTCCAAAGAGAGATGATTTTTATTTTATTTTATTTTATTTTATTTTATTTTATTTTATTTGTTTGTTTGTTTTTATTATTTTTTGTTTGTTTTCTTTTGGGGGTGGAGGATTCAAGGACAGAGGGCAGATATGGAGGGATGGGGAGATGATTGGGATTAGGGTTCACAAAGAATCAATAAAAAGTTAGAAAAAACTTCCCTAAACACACAACACACACACACACACCATGTCTGGTACCACATACACTTGGGCAGCAGAGGTAGGTGGATCTTTGTGAACTGGAGGTCAGCCTGGTCTCCACGGTGAAGTCTAGGCCAGTAGGGCTATATGGAGAGTCCCTTTCTCAACACACACACACACACACACACACACACACACACACACACACACGGTGGGGCAGAAGAGATACAAAGACAGAGAGAGTTGAATCAGTAACTCTACATGGAAACTGCACATGCTACTTTGTGATCTAGTCCCTGTGACAGGAAGCCAAATACCCAGCAATATTAGCAGAATTACTAGGTGAACTGACACATTCACTTACTATGTTCAAATACATGAGGTTACTCCTTAAAACGCCTTGCTTTTCCTAAGACTGCCAATAGAACTGGGAAGCTCCTGTGGTGTGGCCTCTAGGGAAAGAGTTGGAACACTACAGTTCTCTAGCAAGGAGAACAGGATCTACATCTTTCTCAAGATGGCTGGGTGTTTGGTTAGGAGCTCAGTATTGTATGCTATAACAAGACAAACACCTGCTTGATGCTAACACTTAAGCACTCCAGGTAAGTGTTATCAGCTAGTCACAATGGCAAGCACACCCACCAGAGGACCTGTAAGCCACATGAGTTTGAGTGAAATTGTCCCCAACATATCTCACAGTTTGGTTCGGGTAATGTTTCTCAATCTTCGTGCTTATTAGGATTATAAAGGGAAATCTGAAAACCATAGATTCCCAAGATGATGTGAGTAAAATCTGAGCAGGGCTTGGGCAGTTGGCCCTCTTCAGTCTCACTCTGATGATTTCTACATGAAGCAGGGCTATGGGAGTTGTCATCATCCATGTGACCAGCTGAAGAACATGACCTGTGGGATGGGTATGGGGTGTTGTTCAGACGTTAGTGTCCACTGACAAAGTGCTTCAGCATTAAGGCTGCAGTTGTATGACTTCTGTAGAATGAATGCCCAATAACCAGTGTCTTCAGATTACAGAAAAGGAAAACAGAAAGCAGAGAAGGCTTTCACCTCATCATGTGATTAGCTTAGAGGAAGAAGCAATATCTGTCATTAAGCCTCCTGATTTATGGTCATTAGAAACTAGACTTAGCCTTTGTCTTCTCTGTCACTAAATAACTGTATTTCCTGTTCCTCCTAGTCCCTGCTAAGTATCATCTTACTTTATGTCTATATGGATTTGCCTAGTCTTTTGTTTTTAAGTGTGTGTGTGTGTGTGTGTGTGTGTGTGTGTGTGTGTGTGTGTATTTGAGTGCAGATGCCTGTGGAGGCCAGAAGGGTGTCAGATCCTCTGGAGCTGGAGTTTCAGGTCACTGTGGGTCCTGGGATCTGGTCCTCTGTAAGAGCAGCACTGTCCTTGGGCTCTAAGCCCTCTCTCCAGCTCTATTCTAGGTCTTTAATTTGCCATTTCTTTCCGTCTAGAGACATGTATAGATGTTCTTATTTGAATAGTTTTAGTATTTTGGTGTTGCTGAGATACAAGAAGATATTAACGATATACAGGTTGTAAGTTGAATTTGGCAATTCCCCATCTTTTTCTCTCTGTGTGTTTTTTAAACAATACAGATTGCACTGGGATTGGTTGTTTATGAATTTTTAAAAGAAACTCCATGGAAATGTCATTTGGCCTAAATACTTTAAAAAAATCGATCTTAAAGATTTATTGAGCATGATCATGTAACCATACTTCAGTTATCTTGTCCTTGGCATTCACAGAGAAGTTGGGCAGAAGTGCACACGAGGAGACTCAGAAACATTCGATTCCTTCTCCTGTCAGGGCTGGGCGAGACCACAGAGATCTTCCAATCTCATCTGCTTATTTACAGATTAGTACTCTGTGCCCTGGAGGATGAGAACATTTGCCCAAATGTGAGCCAAAACAAACACCCAACGCTCCTGATTCCCCTCCAACAGAAAGATGCTCCATTTCAATTCCCGTCTTTCCTGGAGGTTAGTCAACATAATCAGACTGATGCGAGATGGAGACAATGTGGACGCTTTTCCTAAAATGTTGTTGACAGTGTGGACTCATGCTTCTTCCTAAGAACCTTTCTCTCAGGCCCCAAGGCTGCCTAAATTCCCATGTATGAGGGAGGCTGAAGGCTGGTAGACACCAGAGCTGGCAGAAGGAGTGTCTGTGGCCCAAACTCAAGGAAATGTTGAGAGGTCAACTGAAAACAACTTCAACATGTGGACTGCATGTTCAGTGGTCAATTTGGAAAAGACAGAGGACCAGGGAAGAGCAGGGAGGCGTAAACTGTTATCCACAGAAACAGGACAATGTATGTGCTGAAGTCCTTGGGTACTGTTACATTGAGGTTTATAGGAATAATCAGTCAACAGGATCTTCTGATGGCTTTTGAGAACCTAAACTAGGATAAGGAAAGGCTAAAGGTCCTTCCTTTGACAAGGATGTTGGTGTGCATTGCTGAAGCCTACTTAATTCTCAGCAAGTATGCTCCCCTCTGTACCCTAGAGTTTGTCTTTTCTTGCTGAACATAGTCCAAGTATCCTTGGAACTGAATAGCTCATCCTGGAGAATAGAGCTAGCATGGGATTACTTAGGCTTCATTAATATAGATTAGAAAAGTAAGATCCAGTTAGAGTTAGAATCAGTATTTTCTTGACCATTTCAGTAAGAGGAAATAATATGATGATGTAGTATAAAGTACACAGATATAATTAGAAATTCCAAAGAAGTAGAGAGCTGGAAACAGTGTGACTCAGGCCAGGCCCTTTAGAGAGTTGGAGGCTTTCTTAGAGCAGGTGGGTGAGCTGGCAGCCACAGACAGGATGTCCCATGGGCAGGACCTCTAGACAGTGGCTGCTGCCAGAGTGCTACAGATTGTGAGTTCCCAAGCTAGAGAGCAGAGACCTTCTCCCAAGAAGAGGGTTGGATGGGGCCAGCAACTTTCAGCAAATTTCTCACAATGAGCAAAACTCAGCAAGTTTGCACTGATAAGCTCTCAGATACGTACGACGTGCCATTTGGCCTTCTGTTGCTTGAGCAAGTAGACTTTGCATTTTTAGAACACTAAGGTCTCAAGAATCCAACAGAAGATTATATGCACACAGCACATGGAAGGTACTTTTTGTGAGACACAGCATGCACTCCCTGGAGTGAGGAGGAGAAAGACCCTCCCACCCCTAGAACCTTGTCAAAGACACAGAAGTTCACAGCTCAACTGCTCAGTACTTGCTCGGCAGCTCTCAGCAACCATTGATACGGAGGACTGACTACAGGACAATTAATTTAGAATTGCTGGCAGAGAGGCCTCCAATGTCCATCTGGTTGAGAAGTGTCCCGTGTGGTTACGCTAAGCAAAAAGGTATGAACCTCTCTAAAATGGGGTTCAGTTAGCAGTATGCAGGGAGGGCTTGCCTCTGTGCTCTGGCCTAGAAATGTGAAAAGAAGCAGCGGATAGCAGACAGACTAGGTTTTGTAATCAAAACCTGTATTTCCATTGCTAGAAAAAGAGTTAGGCTATAGGAGGTTACCTTCTCCCTACTCTAATGCCCAGGTCCCTTTTGCTGGTCTGTTGTGGACTCCAAGAGACTCCAGTGACACCCAGGTGGCATCAGGCAATCACACTCCAGGCTGCTGCTTTTCCCAGAGGGATGGAGAGGAACCATGCAAGACCCAGCCCATATAACTATCATGTTCCTGTCTCCTTGGAAAAGAAGGGTTAACTCCTTCCCTCCTCCTGCTCAGGTAGTTGGGTTACATTTACCAGGTGCAGATATTTCTGGAACAGGCCAAGGAAGGAAATGTCACATTCCCCTTTTACAGTCTCAGGATCAAACGTAAAACCTCTCAGTTCACAGAGTAAGCAAGAGACTGCCTCTAAGGTCACAGATGTACTGGTTTGCAGAGGGGATGCTTTGTCTTAGTATACACTGAACAGTCAGCAAAGGGCAGTTCATAAAACTGACCCTGTTCATTTCACGCACTAACCCCCACTGTTTCCCTGAGATGATGTACACTCTTGATTTATTGCTTATTCTTAAGGAAATATTCCCTCTAGCCTTACTATGGCCCTTAAGGAAGATAGAAAGTTATAATGAGACATTTTCCAATATGTGTTCCAATAGATGCTGTGAGGGAACAAAAAGAGAACAATACTGCGGTCAAATGTGTTTGGGAATCACTGCCTTGGATACATTTAAATGAGTTTCTTTGCTATAGAATCTCTCAGATCTTTTATAGGCCACATATATTACAAATCCGTACAGGTGGCCGGCAGCACACAGAGCTTCCAATTTTTTTCTGCACAATTTCTTCCTCAGGGACCAGTTTATGGATAAGGAGGCGATGTGCCAACAAAACATACTTTAAGAAAAAGTTAGGGGGCTGGAGAGCTGGCTCAGTTGTTAAGAACACAGGGCCAGAATTGGGCTCACAACTGATGGTAACTCCAGCTCCAGGGGTATACAACACCTCTCATTTCCACACACACACACATACATGTATGCACGTTTTTTCTTTTTTTTTCATACTTTTAAAAAAAGATTTATTTATTTTATATATGTGAGTACACTGTCGCTGTCTTCATACACTTCAGAAGAGGGCATCTGATCCCATTATAGATGGTTGTGAGCCTCCATGCGGTTGCTGGGAATTGAACTCAGGACCTCTGGAAGAGCAGTCAGTGATCTTAACCACTGAGCCTTCTCTCCAGCCCATGTACACATGTATAAAAGAGAAAAATACACTAAGAGAAACAATGAAGTCCTATGATTTATTTTAATATGAATGAACTTGAATAAATTTTAAAAAAATTATGGACTTTGGCTGTAATGTATTTTTAGGTTTCAATTGGATGTTTTAAAAAAATGTGTAGATTTCAAAAGGGGATTAGGAGACAATCAATGCAGAAGTGTCATTTCAGTTCCTAAGGAGTCAGAGGTTGCACTAATCAAACTTACAGAAAACAATTTTGAGTCCTCCTGGGATTGCAATAAAACTGCATTATTGCTTTAAATCCATGAAATGATCTAGAAACTTTCTTGACTAGGGTTTCCCATAAAGGGACCTAAGCAAACTCTAGCATTAGTAATTGAAATCAAAATATCTTAATTAGGAAAATACTCAGCCTGTTGTGGTGATACACACCTTTAATTCTTGTACCTGAAAGATTGAGGCAGGAGGATTGTTGCAAATTTGAGACCAAGCCTGGGTTACAGGGAGGGATTCTAGAATTAAGGAGGAAAGGAAGGAGAAGGAAGGTAAGAAAATATAAGCTGGGCATGCAGCTCATTTGGGAAAGAATTTGCCTAGCATGCAGGAAGGATTGGCTGCATCGTACACACTGGGTATGGAGGTGCCTGCCTGAAGTTCCAGCACATGGGAAGTAGATAGCACAGAATCAGAGGTTCAATGGAGTCTTTGCATAGCAAGTTAGAAGCCAGCCAAGGACACATACAATTCAGTCTCAAAAAATGAGAGAGGAAAATGAAAATGATGAAGGGAGAGAGAGAGAGAGAAGAGAAAGAAGAGAAGAGAGAGAGAGAGAGAGAGAGAGGAATCATTATTGCAAAAGGCTCTGAGTTCAATTCCCAACAAGACAATGAGCATGCTGTCATGTAAGATCAGTTTGTGTTTTTTTAAAAGAAGATTTGTTTCGTGTGTGTGTGTGTGTGTGTGTGTGTGTGTGTGTGTGTGTGTGTTTGGGCTGCATGTATGCATGTGAAACACACATGTGTCTGATGTCTGTGGAGTCCAGAAGAGGGTGTCAGATCCCCTGGAACCAGAGTTGGGGATGGTCGTGAGCTACCACATGCTGCAAACTGAACCTGGTTCTCTGCAAGAGCAGAAGTGCTCTTAGCTGCTGAGCCATCTCTCCAGCCCCAGACTCAGCTCTTAAAGATCATAAAATGAAGATGTATTAAAGGACCTCCGGAGACACAGAAACAAGAATGTGTATGCATGTGGAAAGAGAGAAACAGACTGAGAGAGACTGAGAGAGTGTTGTGGCTTGTATTTTGATCCTAGTTCCACCCCGCTTAGAGGGCCTCCAGAGGAGGATTGAATCAATGTTGTGGATAGCCTCAGCCTTGTATTTTGATCCTAGTTCCCAGTGGATAGCCCCAGGCTTGTATTTTGATCCTAGTTCCACCCTTCTGGGAGGGGCTGCAGAGGATGATTGAATCTGTACACAGAGGACATCTTGTAAACCTTCTGTCCAATTGAAACCTGTAAAATAAAGACTAGAGCCAGAGATTGGGCAGTAGAAGGGGAGGCAGAGAAAAAAGGCTTAGGGGAGGAGAGAGTGAGAGGAATTCGATACAAAAGGCAGAGCAGAAGCAGAAGAAGGGAGTTGAAGGGAGAGAAGAAGAAGCAGAAAGAGCAGGAGGAAGAGAAGCAGAAGGAAGCTGGTGGTAGAAGGAAGCTGACGACAGAGGACAACCATGCAGCCTGGATGAACCGCAAGTTATAAGGGATCTCATAGCCAGGGATTAGAGTAGTGTAGTGGTAAATCTGCCCAATCTAGGCGTGCTATTTATACCATAACTATTGAGTTGTGTCTTCCTTTACTGGTCTCCTTCGGGTAGGAGACCTTACAGCAACAGATTTGGCCAATTTAAATAATAATTTCTACTACACAGATAGACAGAGAAATCAATTGATTTTGAAGACTACTTCACATAACTGTGGACATTAATAGCTTCAAATTCTGGAGGGGAGAGAGCCAGAGAAGAGCTGACACAGCCTGAGGCCATAGGCAATCTGCTGGAAGGATATCCTTTCTTCTTTCTTTTTGAAAGAAAAGAAGACAATTCATCATTTTTACATGCATTGGTATTTTGCCTGCAATTATGTTGATGTAAGGTGCCAGATACTCTGGAACTGGGGTTACACACAGTTGTGAGTGCTGGGAATTGAACCCAGGTCCTCTGGAAGAACAGCAGGTGTTCTTAACCACTGAGCCATACACTTTCTTAAAGGGAGTTCTGTGCCTTCCCTCTTTAGCTCTTCAACTAATTGGACAAGGCTCACCCACATCAGAAAGTAATCTACTTTGAGTAAGTCTACTGATGTCAATGTTAATCTCACCTAAAGTACATTTTTACAACAACGTTTAAGCTAGTGTTTAACCATGTAACTGGGTATTATGGTCATATATTTTAAATGTATGATCCACGTTTATATGTATCCAGATTAATGTGTAACGTTGACTACCACCAAGAACTCTAAAACATTAGATGGTTTACAAACCATCCAAACGTAAGCTAAAAGTTATTCTAGTGCTCTGGCATGGTGGGACATGCTTGTTCCAGCACTTCAGAGGGGAAGCAAGACTAAAGGTTAAACGACAGCCCAGGCAGTAATATCAAGGCTGTGTCTCCACCGCCCATTTTCACTATCAGCTTCATATTGGGACTCAAAGTGTTTAAAAGGGTAACAGCAAAACAGAGAGCAATGTTTTCTGCTACTCAGCCAAGAGTCTGCTGGGATCACTTAGAGCAGGGGCTGACAGATCACAGTACGTGGCCAGCTCTGACTCTGTTTTTATGCGTTTTCACATTTTTTCAATGGTCAGGGGAAAAACCCATCATAATATTTCATGACCCATGGATGTTATGTGAAATTTCCTGTGTACCGTAGTAGCTTTATCGGCGCTCAGACAAACCATGCTTACTGATTTGTTACTTGTCTGTGGCTATTTTGGACCTGCCCTGGCCAAAGTAAGTGTTTTCAATAAAGCTCACAGGGCTTCCAAGTCCTAAAATATTTTTATTTTGGGCCTTAACCAAAAAAGTCTGCTGAACCCTGATTTAAATCCACTGATAGGACACACTATGTGTATGTGTTTGCGCTTGTGTATGGGAGAGAGAACATGCTTGTATCTATGCATTTACTTGCTGTGTATGTGTGTGTTTGCCTGTTTGTGTGTGTGTTTGTGTGTGTGTGTGTGTGTGTGTGTGTGTGTGAAGGCCAGAGGTCAACCTTGGGCATTGTTGCTCATGTACCATTTTTTAAGTTTTTAATTTTTATTTTAAAAACTTAGAATATCTTGTATTTATTCTTGGACAATTTTATACATGTAGATTATGTATCTTGATCATATCCACCCCACTCTCCCCTTCCAGTACCCCAGGCACCTCCACACAGCTCATCTTGTTTTTGAGGCAGGGTCTCTCACTGTGGCCTTGGGCTCTCCATTTGCTCATGCTGGCTAACAGGAAACCCTAGACTCCACCTGTATCTACCTCCCTGGCACTGGGATTACAAGAATGAACCACCACACCTGAGCTTTTATATGTGGGTCTGGGAATCAAACTTAGGTCATCGTGATTGTGTACCAGTCATTTAACCAATTGATCTAACTCTCTAGCCCCTAGAATAAAATATTATTAATCGCTAGGTTGAATTCACATCCTGTGATAGCTTAACAAAGACAGTCATGGAAGTTAAGAGTTTATTTTCAACAGCACAGTATGAACTGTGCTGTGAAACATGTAAGCCTTCAAACACCACTTTAATGGCGGTGACTATGTGTTCTACCTCTGAACAAGATGGGAAAAGTGATCTTTTTACCTCTTAATCCTCTGAAAACAGAGAGACCATCATCATATTAGATCTAAACCATCTTCAAACATGTGTTCAAGAAGATATGGGATCTTTGAAGATTGGAAATTGGTGTACTGGTATGTGATAGAACCTCACTTGCAGGTAGATTCCTGTCTAACCGGAAGCAAACTAACCACAGTGCTTCTCTTCCCACACAGCGCTGCACAATAGACTCTTCAGAGAAGAGCCCTCATCTTTCTTAAAAGACAGAGCCTTCCCACAAACACAGGGGCTAAAGTCTTGTGGGAAAACAGGCAGCTTTCTGAGCCACATTTAAGGTTTTAACTGAGGGGTGCCCACATTGCCTTTGTCCTTTGCAGTGAGATTTTGCATTGAAAGATTACTACATGCTACATTCTTCACGTGGGTGCTTTTAACGCTAGGCACAGATAAACCAGAGGGTAAATCATAGCTTTGGCAATCTACACAAATCTCCTGTTCAACTTTAAGAAGACTCTCGATGTCCCTCACAGTCTCCTGTGTTTGAACAAATTGATCCCCAGTTAGTGGCACTGTTTGAGGAGATTTAAGGCGTGCATCCTTTCTGGGGATGGGCTTCAGGATTTTCAGTTCATTCTCTCTGCTTTGCTATTTGAAGACAAAAGCTCCCAAGTCCCTTTTCCCATGGAATGCCTGCTGTGTTTTGCCATGATTCCCTGTCAGGATGGGCTCTTATCCCTCTGGAACTGTAAAGCCCAATTAAACTCTTTTTTCTATAAGTTACCTTGCCTATGGCATTTTATCACAGCAACAGAAAAGTAACCACTACACTGGGTCACCATGGTTTAAACACACTAGCCTACATAGCTGCCTCTCTTGTTTGAGACCAAGTGTGTACATTTGAACCACCCAAGATGAAGAAACCCATTTCACAAAATCTCTTTTAGAGCCACGTTCCTCTTTGACCCCCGAGCAGAAAGTAAGTGTTCCCTAAAGAGACAATGTCTACAAAGAATTTAACATCATGCCTGACTCATTAAGTGCTCCGTAAATCTTAATATAGAGGGTTGCAATATATTTTATTAACAAAAGTTAGTGCATATTAGAAAAATATTGATGTGTGTGTTATTTCTCTCTCTGCATTAAGCATTATTGAAACTTGAGTAAGTAAACTTCTTTCATTTTGTAAAGCAAGGCTGTTTAATAAGGGAAGGGAATTAAAACAGACTTTCTTTCATCACTTCTCCAAGTTCTTAGGAACTCTGGTAGAAGACCTTGAATGGAGTAGTAGTGGTATTGCAACAGACTCAGCACTTGAGTCATCAAAGGACACCAGCGTATCACTGAGCTGCAAGTTAGTAGACATCATTCCCAGGCTTGGAGAGCTTATTAACTGCAACCATGAGAAGTTCATCAAGAATTTGGACCACATCCTCCTTGTCTGTAAATTAAAGATCACTGTACCACGTAAAGTTTCTGGTCTAGTATTGCCATACAACTTTAAGGCATATACTAGGAGGTTGCTATAAGGGCAGAGGGACTTTGCAGTGCAATATAAAATATCTTACACTGTTTGCATCACAATGTCTAGCACACTGGAATAGGAAGAAGAGATTGAGTTGAATGGCTTCCTAGGGCCAGATGTTTTACACACATTTGTAGCTATGAGGCTTGTGAATAGCTTGGGGGAAATTGTATTATCCCTCCCTGTCTGTCAGGTGACAAAATGGATGTGTTGGGCTAGTGTTTTGCCAACTTGACACAAGCTAGTCATTTGGGAAGAGAGGACCTCAATTGATAAAAAAGGTTGCCACTAGATTGGCCTGTTGGCATGCCTGTGGGTATTTTCTTGAATGATTGATGTGAGAAGGTCCAGCTTACTATGGGCAGTGCCATCTTTGAGTTGATATACAAAAGTAAGTCGAGCAAGCCAGTAAGCAATATTCTCCCATGGCTTCTATTTCAGCTCCTGCCTTGAGCACTGCTCTGACTCCCCTCAGTGATGGGTATGACCCAAGAATTGTAAATTTAAACAAACCCTCTCCTCCTCAAGTTGCTTTTGGTCATGGTGTTTTATCGCTGCAATCGAAACCCTAAGACAATGGGGCACTGTCATCTGAACACATACATCTTCTACAATCCAAAGGTGACAAAGTTTGAAGAGTAGATAATCAAAGATTTGTTGAGTGAATAAATCAATGAATAATGGATGAAGAAACAGATAGAAGACAAGACACCTTCTTACTTTAGTAAAGAACACCTCCTCCTGACTGAGCTGAGGTCCTTACTTCTGGCTTAGGTGGTGAGGAGGAGGAATAATAGACATGATTTTGGCCTGAGTTTTTCTCATTCTTCTTGGATACCTAACATAAACCTCCTCAATTCCATATTTCTTCTCAACTCACCTGTCAGATTTCCAGCCAGCATAGGCGAGCTCTATTATACCCTATGACTCCCTTTTTCTGGAATTGTGATACAAGGTTATTTGACTGACTGGTTCTCATGAAAGGTATTTTCATGTATTAATTCCTGGAATGGACTTATTACTTCTTTTGTTTTGAGTGCATTGTGATTTAACATAATCTGGAGTCTCAGTGTCTGAGACTTCTTTTTGAAAAAAATGCCTGCACACATCCCAGAAAGAATGATTACCTTAGTATACCACTTGTAGCTAAAACCTGTCAGACACCTTCAATATTCAATTACATAAGGGAAGTTTTTGAATTCCAGTCTTCTTACTAGTATCCTATGGGGACAGTGCTGACTTGATGTGGCCATGTTGGAGGGAAATGAGTCACAAACTGTCTGCCTTGTAGAGGCAATGACTAATGAACACATGTACCTGATGTCAGTAAAAATGAGACAGAAAAGAGAGGGAGAGAAGTGGAGGAGGGAAAGAAAGATGGGGTGACGAGTATAGACAGGGAGAGGTAGGTAGGCAGATAGATAGATAGATAGATAGATAGATAGATAGATAGATAGATAGATAGAAAACAGAGGCAATGATCAACAAGTTTGGAAGGGAAAGAAGGATTCAGCACTAGTGGGCATCTCTATTGACTTGTGTTGTTTAGCCAACTGACATTTCCATAAATCCCTTTAGCTCAGTCACTTTTCCCCTCTTTATTCATATGGGAGGTAGAAGAATCACAGGTTCTTTCTCAGTGCCAAATGGAGGTCTTTGACTACATTTGCATGCGATACCAAGAAATACTAAGACCAAAATCAAGTGGCAGGGTGCTCATGTTATCTTCTACAGGGAATGCCAAAGCAAGTCCAGAGCCTAGTTTAATAGTTTGCCCAGTGGCTTACAAGGTAATCTCAGTTTTCTAATCTGTGTAGTGGAGATGGTTCCGGGGTGATGGCATTAACATGGCTAAAGGATGAAAGCTTAAAAAGTGGATGGAAATCCAAGTGTTTGAAGAAGATAGGCATGATTGATTACCTGAACATGGAAACACTCCTGACTATACATTTAAAAAAAACAAAAACAAAAACAAAAGCAAAAACAAAAACAAAAACAAAAAACCAAAATTAAACCTATTCTCATATGTCCAACCATCATACTCATTGATATTTATTCAACTACATTGAAAATTGAGAGATCTGCAAAATCATACACATAGATGTTTACAGTAGCTTAATTTGTAACTGTTAAAGCTTGGAAACAACCAGCACATCCTTATGAAGGTGAATAAATAAACTGATAGAGACAAATGATAGAGTCATATTCAGGGAGCTGTTAGGCCATGGGCAGACATTCAAGGACTTCCAGGAAGACTGCACACTGAATGATGTCCAGCACATGACATTCCAGAGAGGACAAAACTACAAAAAAGTTCAGTGGTTGCCAGGGCCTTGGGGAAAGGATATCATGAATACACCATGAAGGAATCTTAGGATACTCGGTCTATTCTATATAATACTGGAGTGTCAGCTCCTGTCCTGTTTAAACCACAGAATGTCTTAAAACCAAGGATGCTCCTGAGTGACTAGTCAATTTGGGCTCCTCAACTGTGCCACTCTGGGTGGGATATTGACAGTGGGAGAGGTTGGGCATGGAGTTGAGCTATAGGAGAGTGCTTAGCAGTTCCCACTCAGCCTCGCTGTGAACTGTTTTAAAAAATAAACTCTATACGTGTTAAAAATGAGTATGAAAAATTCTGTGTCATAAGAAAAATCAAGTGAAGATTTTAACTATCAGAAGGAAGCCATTCCAAGCTTGACTTAACCCTCTAGCCATCTGTATATTAGAATTTCATTGGAAAAAAAAAAGGAAGGATAAGATGAGATCAGGGAAAAATAATCAGAATTTGCAAAATAAAAAAAGGAAAAGGGGAAAATTAAAAGACGCTTCTTCAGAAGGAAGAAATTCTGACTCTCACTTTGTCCTCTAATCTCATGAACAGTTATGGCATCCAGAGACATGTGAAAAGGAATATGATTTACAGGATGGGGAATGAACTGGAAGTCATCTGAATCTTGCAAAGCTTCCCTGGAGAGCCTGTTCAGTGCCAGTGTGATGGAGAAGAAGGTGGCATCCTACAAGAAGCTGGCATAGGGTGATGACCCTTTGAGCATCACAACTCTTCGCTTACATCATATCTGTCGGTTTTTGAGGAAATGGGCATTTTGTATGGGCGATGTATCACTTCATGGTACAAAGTCAGCAGACACTTAGCATAGAAACATTTTTAAAATTCCAGCAAATTTAGTCACTGTGAAGTAACTTATGTGTCACAAAGCTTGTGCCACAGTCACATTCCCCACAGGATGGTGACTATGTTCAGAATGACCCTTCAAGGGACTTTCCTTAAAGACCTGAATTCATACGGTGGCCGATAATTTTCTTAAGTCTTCAGTATATCCCATCTCTATGGCTTGTTGGAGGACTTAATTCAAATAGTTTACCTAAATGAATATTTTCTTCTTGACCAGGAGCACAGAGAGTAGCTTCCATTAAATTTTCAGCATGATTTTATCTGATGAATAAGTCCGTGATCTAATGTCCTGTCTGACCACTTGACTGTGAGGCCAAACTCTTCAATGTGAGTCAGAGGAGCTTCTCAGAGCCCCTTAGGGGAAATGGCTTTGAATATGGCAATATCAAGAAGGAAAGGAGCCAGAGTCACATAACACATGTCTTTACTTAGGGAATAATGACCAGCCACAGCAGAAATCTAAGGAGAAGCCTTAGGGCTACGTGAAATACAAGTTAGAAAGAGCCATAGAGACAAAAAAAGGGGCTAAAAGAAGCTTTGTGTATATTCTTTTTAATTTTAATTTTTGTATTCATTCATTCATTCATTTGTTCATTCACTCATTCATTTTACATCCTGATCACAGAACCCCCTCTCAATCTCCCTCACATAGCCCCTCCACCTATACACCCTTTCCTTCTCTGAGAACCCCATGGGTACCAATCCACCCTGTCACCTCTAGTTACTATAGGACTAGGTACATCTTCTCCTACTGAGGCCAGAAAAGGCAGCCCAGTTAAGGGTAGGCAACAGAGTCAGGGTAAGCCCCTGCTCCGGTTGTTGGAGTCCCCAAGGGTCCAGTTTAGTTGACTCTATTGGTCTTCCAGTGGAGTCCTTATCCCCTCTGGGTTTCTCAATCCTTCCCTCAACTTTTCCACAAGACTTCCTAAGTTCAGTCTAATGTTTGGCTGTGGGTTCCTGCATCTGTTTAGACAGCTGCTGGGTCTTTCTGAAATGAAGAGATGTTCAGGAAGGGCCTGAGCTGTTCACATCCTCTGAGCTGATGGAGAACCTGGGAGTTGAAATCTGAGATAAGGTACCATAAAGAGGGAAGAAAATGTAGCAAACACTTAAGATAGTAAGTAATAGCAGTTTGAAACATTAAGCCAGAGGTTCAGGACTTCCAATCCCTCTCTGCTGTGATCACTTGGAATCTGCTGCCATAACTGTGGACATAAATACTGTGTTATCTAAGAGGATGACTGAAGGGTGGGGAGGCAGAGGCAAGAAGACTTACTGCAAAGCCCTTCCCAGCAGTTCAGAGGAGTGCTTTGCCATCGCCTTGTGTGAGAGAACAGGGAAACATGAGGAATGGAGGGCTCTGGTTTATGTCTTTTAGAAGGCAGTCTGCATGGGACACAGGGCATGCTTGACAGAAATGATGCAAAGTGAGAAATGTTAGCAGATGATAAGCTTTTAGTTCTACCAGGGAACAGATGTCCAGAGGGTAGCCAAGGAGACAGTCCCTGAGAGGTCAGTGTTCACCTGCAGGAAACATTCCAGCCCACTCTCTGGTCTACAAGCATCCATTGGCTTGTTCTTATTCTTCTTCTAAAGAAGGACTGGAAAGGCAGTATCTCCTAGCAGAGGCTAACAGATAGCAGCTACTATGAAACTGGCCTGAGAACAATTGAAATGCATAGACTTTCTCTGTCTCAAGGCCTTTCTCCACACACCAACAATAGAGGCCACTACAAGTACCATGATTACAGCTTCACAGGACCTGATCCTTCAGTGGGAAGCAACGGGAAGGTGGGTTCTGGAAATTAAGCTTAGCCAAAATATCTTAATAAGAGAAAGACTTCATGGCTGCCCTGAACCATTCTGAGGAGCCAGAGCCTATCAACACATGATGAAGTTCCAGCAGCTTCCAAAAAGGAGGTTCCCAGAATCCCTTCATAAATCCAGAGCAGTCAACAGTCATTGAGAAAACACTTTTTCTACATTACTGGGCCAGGGCATGTCGTTGTCTCGGAGTTTGCAGAGCACAAAGGATGATAAATGGCCTCCCGATGCCTTGTTAAGTGCTTAGAGGAAGACTGAAAAGGTCTGTAAGTTATCAAATCAAGGAACAACCAATGACAGATTCATAAGCTTCTGTCCTTCAAATTCAGGCTAAATAGATGTCTAAGTGATGTCTAGCCTTGGCCTTGGCTCACGGCTTAAGGTAGAGAGGCAAGTCTACTTTCAGTATGTGAGGTTATTACAGCTATGCAAAGCCTTTACAGTTACCATGGTGGGACTTAAACAATGTCCTCACAGCAGAGGTAAACTGAAAGAGAGGAGGCAGCCAGTTGAGAATATTCTCTTTCATGGTAAACATGTCACATATACTTTCTTTCTGTGAATTTATGAGGGTTTAGGGGATTAGAGAATTAATTCAGATATGGACAAGGCCCTTGTAATGTGTTGAGCACTGAATTCTCTGCTCAAGTTCTATAGAGAATGCAGAAGAAAAGAAAATGTAGGTCTTGGGGAAAGGATTTTGATAGTCTATTTTGTAAATTATGGTCTAGGGTTGAAACAGCAAGTGAACACACAAAATGACATGATCCTGTCAGTGGGAGTTGAGTGAGGGACTCAGGGTTAGAAGCTGAGAGGGCTCAGTGGATAATATACACAGAGAACTAGGGGCTTGCTTAGCTGTGCAGGACTGGGTCACATTTTGGATCTGACTGTCTGATCAGGGGCTTTATAGGTGGTTTTAATGGATAGAAAACAGAGCAATTCACCTAACAAGAATGGATGATTCGGCATGGAAGAACAATTGGAAAAAAACAAGGTACTATTGCAACAGGGACACGGGTTTGGTGTTGGATTGTGTTTTAATTAGAGTTTTACTTCTGTGAACAGATACCATGACCAACACAACTCTTACATGGACAACATTTAATTGGGGCTGGCTTACAGGTTCAGAGAGTCAGTCCATTATCATCAAGGCAGGAACATGGCAGCATCCAGGCAGGCATAGTGCAGGAGGAGCTGAGAGTAGTTCTAGATCTTCATCTGAAGGCTGCTAGCAGAATACTGGCTTCTAGGCAGTTAGGATGAGGGTCTTAAAGCCCACACCCACAGTGACACACCTACTCCAACAGGGCCACATCTTCTAATACTGCCACTCCTTGGGCCAAGCAGATATAAACCATCAACAGATTGAAATCCCTGACCTGTTTCATTGAAGCAATGTAACATTGAACAAAACACTGAATTTTGGTTTCCCTATCTGTAAGATGCAATTGTACATATCTTTAGGTTGTAAGAAGTAAAAGAGACAATCTGGAATCTGGGGGTGGGAATTAGCTTAGTCAGTAAAGTGTTTGATGTGCAAGCATGATGACCCAAGTTTGATCACCAGAATCACATTGAAATAAACAAACAAAAAAGAAAAACAAAGACAAAAACTTAGTGGATGTGGTGGCACACACCTTATAATCCAAACACTGGGAAAGCCGAAACAGGAGTCTCTGTTTCCCTGCCTAGCTTAATTTTAGTCTCAGATACAAGTGACAGACCTTGTCTCAAAAAAAAAAAAAAAAAAAAAAAAAAAATCAAGGTGGATGGTTCTTGAGGAATGATATTCAAGAACCTCCGACATTATGTGTACATGTATGTGTAGGTATGCATACCTCATACATACATAACAAGCAGTCTAAGTTAAGCACCCATCGAAGAGCCCAGATTTAATAACTTGCAACAAATACATTCTTCTTGTCTCCATGAGGGGAGGAGGGCCGGGGTCTGTCTTGTTTGTCATTGTCTCCTAACAAGGGACATAGTGAACTGTCCATACCCATTTGAAAATAACAAGTGAGTAAATAGATAGAGCATGTGAAAGCAAAGAAACCCAAGCAAGGCACTCATAGTAATGCCATCACCACAAGAACCAAGCACCTTTAAACTGAGTTGCCACATTTATTTAGATAGAATTTCCATGGGAATATTTCTCTCTTGGGTCATGGGAAAAGCAAACAACAAAAATACAAAGAACCTGATATCTCCTTAGTGGCATTATAATTAAAAAGAGGATTATCCGAGGGGATTATGCATGGTAACATTATCATGTTAAAATAAATCCAATTATTCATTTGTAAAAGCTCAGTGAGTGTTCAGGTTTCTCTATAAAGAAGCAGCAAACAGCTCTGTCAATTATATAAAGCCCCAGGTAATTTGCTGAGCACACAATAGAACAAGCTATGGCTGTTTTAAAGAACGGTTTGTTTTTCTGATAAATGATGCCCTGAGCATTTATGATTCGTTACAATAGCTTAAAAATCAATATGACCCCAATCCATCAGGTTAGATTATTGTAACTTAACTATGATTTTATGGTTGGGGGTCACCACAACATGAGGAACTGTATTAAAGGGTCACAGCATTAGGAAGGTGAGGACTGTTGTATTAGAGCAACCAACAGGGAAACTTTGTCTGGCTTCCTCGAGGAGGGAGTAGAGTCTGTTCTGAGGAAAGACAGGACTTGTAGGAGTGACATTCAAATGTTAATGCCATAGGATCTTAGGGCTTTTTAGTAATGTAGACTCTTGGGTCCCATAGAGTTTAGCTCACCCGGTCTGGTGTGGAATCTATACTGTGTTCCCAGTCACAGCCACAGTGGTGCTCATGCCAAAGTCCTTTCTCACAATTTAAGAAAGCCCCTCTAACGGCTTCACTGAAAATCTATTCCTCCTCCACTTGCTTTCATTTTCACACACTCAGGTGCAAAAATGGGAAAGAGATGATAAATGTGTCGTTTCAACGTTTCTATGATAAAAATTTAAATATTAAAATTAAAAGGTATGCACGTATATGCTAATATACATGTATGCATTACAGTGAAAGTTTAGGACTTTGGCCCAGACTTTGCCAAGATCCTGAATTCATTTCCTATTGTCATGGCACAGGTTCTTTTTTTCTAAGGGTTTTGTAGACCTGACGTCTAAGTGAGTAGGAGTGGACTCTTTACTTAGGCTGATATTGGTCAGATGGGGCTCTAATCTGGGAAAGTGCTCAGATTGTCAGCATTCTGTACTCCAAGTATTAATAGAATTAAGTCTGCATTCTGGGGTGAGGGGTACCCCACATTCATTGTCTAATTGATAATACCCATGTTTCTAATCCTCCCAATACTTCTGGTCCCTCTGGTCTCCACCCCCATCAGATGGAGAAAGGCTTTGCTTTCTAAAGGTTCTCATGATTATCTTCCTTTTGATTGGCTTAAAGTCAACTGACTATAGCTTTGAGATCTGTAATGCGAAACATACTGCAGGGGTGGTAGCATATCACAGTTCTGGGCATGAGGACACTGTTGGGCTTAAACATGAGGATGAAGGCTCATCTGTTCAAGGTTTGGGCTACAGATGCTAGTGATATTGAGAGGTGACTGGGCCCTGAGGGCTCTGTCTTAAAGGTCTAGGAATGACTCTACTGATAGATTCAGACTGAGATCATGTTACAGGAAGCGGCAGACACTCAGAGAGTCTTGGTTGGAGTAAGTAGGTTATCAGACACTTTTGTGAATGATTTTTGTCCCTGACATCTTCTTGCCCCTCCTTCCTGGCTGCCACGAGATGGGCAAGTTCGTTTGAGTACACACTTCCTCTGCCAGAAAGCTTTATCTCAGCACAGTGATGAAACCCATTGCCATATACTTTTGAAACTCCAGATCAAAATAAGCATTTCCCTGCTGCTGCTGCTGTTGCTGGTTGCTGTTTACTGGTGATTGGGCTGTTTACGGTTGCTGGTTGTCGGTTGGAGATATCCTGATCAAAATCGCCCCCAAGGAACTTGATGTTCCTAATCAGCAGGAAGTAGTGTAACAATATCAACACTCCCTTCCTCCCCACCCCTACTCCTGGCCTTCTTGCTCTCCTACCTAGTATTGGGGGGTTGGAAGGGAGAAGGGTGGTAGAAAGAGGAACCCATAAAGTAGCCAAAAGTCCAGTTACTTTCCCTCCTTTAAACTGTCTCAGCGCCGGGCGGTGGTGGCGCACGCCTTTAATCCCAGCACTTGGGAGGCAGAGGCAGGCGGATTTCTGAGTTCGAGGCCAGCCTGGTCTACAGAGTGAGTTCCAGGACAGCCAGAGCTATACAGAGAAACCCTGTCTCGAAAAAACCAAAAAAAAAAAAAAAAAATAAATAAACTGTCTCAGCTATTTGTCACAGCACGAAACACTAACTGACACAAGCTGGGGAATCTTGGAAGGCACTTTGGAACTCTGTATCCTCAACCCCATTGTTTTTCCATGTCGTTTGCATCTCCCTAATCAAGTATGGTCACAGAAAGATCTAGAAAGAGTGAGTTCTTCCTTGCATTGTTCACTTGCTTAAACACCCATTTTTTTTTTTTTTTTTTTTTTTTTTTTTTTTTTTAGGTTGGCTTGGGTAAATGTATCTTTAAAATATACCTCAGATCCAGTGTTAAGAGGATTGAGATCACAATTCAAATCCTTTAAATTTCAAATCCTCTCAGTTTCACTGGAACTCACCATTAATTATAGAGTTATTGATAATGAGTTTCCAAACTACAATGATGTCAGCTGCTTCCCTGCTAAACCTCTTCCAGGAGTCCAACATCTATCAGTCGATTTGAACTGGAATTTGGGATGGAAGTACTTCTGGCCACTTTGCTGCAGGTTTTCCAGAGAGAGAGAATCTCACTGTCACTGTGGAATCCTAAATAGGCTTCTACCCCAGGATGCTTCCAAGCTCTGGAAATATCCATCAGTCCTTAAACACAATCCAAGAGTTCTTGTTTTCTGGGTTTTGCAAACTGTCAGTTTCGATTTTTATTGAGCAACATGAAGTGGTGTTGTTTATGGGAGCAAACAAAGTCGGCAAGCATGCTTTCCAAATGCTGGATCTTTCCATTCACTTAACTAAATGAAGTATCTCTGCTATGCCGGTAAGAGACAAGACTGCAGGCCTGTGGAGCATGGGCCTGCAAGGATTAAGATTTAGAGTGCCTCCCTGAGGTCATTTCTTACAATTAGGTCTATTCCGAGTTTGTTTACTTTTTAAATCTCTAGGGTAAATACATTAGACACAAACTGTAATTCCCTTGGAGAAGATGAAACTCCATGGTAACTCTCTATTCTCACTAAACACCCCTAGTGGTTCTTTGCAAGAGTTTACAGACATGGAGACTGGAGCCTCTCTCCTTGAGACTGTGAGTGCAGCCTTGTCATGAGATGGCAGCAGAGGTTTCTGTAATGTTTCCAGATAGAAAAAATTGATGGTGTTGGATCCACTGGGGGGCCAACCACCAAGCCCTGAGGCCCTTGCCCATCCTACTGAAGGAAGAGCTCTTCACGTGCTGTTCTCTCTCCATAGCCTGGAGCTCCCACCGATACGTTGAGGTGCACCCTCTGTTGCTACTGAGGGACACTTACAAAAGATGATGAAGTACACCCACAGCTCTGCTGAGTTACGCTATGAACCTGAAGTATGCTGCTGCTAATGGACACCGCTGAGGTTCATCCACGGACACCGCTGAGGTACATCCACGGACACCGCTGAGGTTCATCCACGGACACCGCTCAGGTTCATCCACGGACACTGCTGAGGTTCATCCACGGACAATGCTGAAGTTCATCCACGGATACTTCTGAGGTACAACCATCAACACTGCTGAGATGCTCCCACAGACACTGCTAAAATACGCCCATGAACACTGCTAAGATATGCCCATAGATACTTTTGAGGTACCCCATGGACACTGCTGAGGTGAGCCCACCGACACTGGCGAGGTACACCCACGGACTCTGCTGAGGTACAAACACTGCTGAGGTGGCTCACGGACTCTGCTGAGGTACAAACACTGCTGAGGTGGCTCACGGACTCTGCTGAGGTACCACATGGACTCTGCTGAGGTACACCTGTAGATGCTGCTGTGGTACTCCCACAGAGGAAGGGCCTTTTCTGCCACCTTGCTCAGGAGGCTCCTCTCCTTCTAGTGGGACCAACTGGAATGCCTTCAAATAGAGATGTTCCCATCAGGTGTTGATAGATGTTAGAAAGTGATCAAAACCATTCACATTCACTAAATATCTGTGGGGCTGTGGTTATAGAAACTAGTCCTGGCTGCCCATCCTGGTTCCCCAGAGGTTTGTTTTTTTGTTTGTTTGTTTTGTTTTTTTCTCATTATGTTTACTGACTTAGTGATAGTCATATTCTGCCTTCAAGGGATCTGTCTTTTGACGAGCATGCTTTAATTACATTTATTTAGGTTCATAGCCAATCACTGACTTTTTCTTCTAATGTCTGTTCTATCCCTCTATCTATCTATCTATCTATCTATCTATCTATCTATCTATCTATCGCTCACGCTGCTCTGGGATTCACTCTCACTATATGGTCAGAGCTGACTCACACTAGCTATCCCCCCTCCTTAGCCTCCCACTTGCTGAGATTATACACATATACCAACAAGCCTGAGCCCTGTTGCTGCCCTCTGCCCCCTTTCCTCTAATTATTGATGCTAGATGTGAGACCCAGAGACTTGAGTATGTTAAATAAGTGCTCCTCCATGAAGCCACATCCCTACCCCTATCTGCATTTTAACTGGATCGCCTGAGAGACCATCAATAAGAATGGAAGAAATTGTTCTAGCAGGGTCGGGGCTCTTTTTCTGCTCTGTATGATAACCATAGGCTGTCAACCATGACCGTTAAATATTATTGTAAGGAATTCTCCAGTACTGCATGGCTTTTCTGTTGTGTGGGCTAGTGCCATGCCAAAAAATGAACTACCAATATAGTTCAAAATACAGAAACTATCTAGTTGAATCTTCTCATTTCACAGATTAGGAAAATGAAGTTCAATTTTAATGAATAACCTCCAAACTTTTACTGGACTTGAAAATTTAATAACAGAGGTTTTTTGTTTTTGTTTTTTTGTTTTTTTTTTGTTTTTTTTTTTTGTTTTTTTTTTGGTTAAGGTAGTTCAAACATATCTGTTATGTGAAGGTTATAACCATGAATACAAGATGTTTCTGACATTTATTTTAAACATATGTCCCATAGTCAGGTTTTGCACTGAACTGGTATTTGCTCACATTCCTACCAAAGCATATAAACTTCCAGGAAATGAAAGCTTTGCTTCATCTTTTGATAGAAATGGAATCCTGAAGAAAGGTGGTATTTGGAGTTCCTCACTTATGCTTAAGAATTGGCTAGTCCCTGCTCATTTTTATTGAGTGTTAAGCTGGCTATGAGGCTGTGTCTTAAAAACATTGTCCATGGTATCTCCTGTCTGTTGATGTGTGTAACAAGGAAGGCGTTGCCCAACATCGGAGTAGGTGCAGATCAACTGAGGATGTCTGTCTGCCAAAATAATAATAACCTTTGGGTTTTCCCACTGTCATCAATAAGAATATATTTAATTTTTATTTTACCACAAGCATCAGTTATTCATGCAGTAAGGATTGTATTCCAGATCTTCTTATTTTTAGTAGAGGCTAAATTATTACATGACTAGATCCTAAAATACAGCCAGATGACGTCTACTATTGTACATTTGACTTAACCAAACTAAATTCCAGTTTCCCATAAGAACACAATTCTCCCATCCAAGTATTAACCAGGCCTGCCCGGCCCTGCTTAGCTTCTAAGATCAGAAGAACAACAAAAATTTGAGCTGAGGACAACAGTTTCCTGCAGGAATAGTTAGAAATGCCTGGAAGCATTTTTTTGATTGTTACAACTGCTGTGGCGGAGGGCCCTGCTGTTACAGAGTGGATAGCGATGGAGGTTCTGCTAAACATCTTGTGATATACCAGACAGCTTCCATAGAAAGAATGTGGCTCCCAGTGCCTGTGGTGCTGAAGCTGGAACCCTGATCCAAAGAAAGAAGAGTGCAGTCTGATGAGTAGCTTTAGAATCCTCCATGGAAGATGTGAAACCCACATTTAGGGCCATATGCTAATCATGAAGATTTAGGAGCCTAGCAATATGTTTAAACAGCAGTCTAAGAACAGTGGAATTTCCACAGGAGCTATTATTTATCCAGCCCAGTACTGGTGCCTTTCTCAATGGCATTTTCTCATTTAGATTTACTGTCTCACAAATCATCCAAACTCTACATCTTTCATCAATAGACATTTATTTTCACGCTTTGGGATGATTAAATGGTCGCTTCAGGTTGGACCCAGCAGATGGCCTGCTTCAGGCAGCAGGTCTTATGGGGCTCAGCTCTTCTTTGGACTCAAATTTGGATCTTGTCCATATGTGTTCTTTCACCGAAGACACACCAGCTGTTCCTGAAAGGTCCTGCAGATGTGCAGGTCAGGGAGCAGACACTGTCAGGCCCATTTTTTTTTTGGGGGGGGGGAGCTTTTGTTTTTCCTGTGTGCTAGAGGTCAAACCCAGAACTTCATGCATGCTGGGTTTTCACTCTACCCACAGAGCTGCATCCCTGGTTCTTCAGGTTGAGCATCTTAAAGCCAAGGCTCCTAAATGGGACACACACCTCTTTCCACATCACAGCCCCAAATAAGTCACAGGGTCTAGCCAGCATGGCTAAATGGAAAATTACCTCTGCAAAATTACATGGTAAAGAGTGTCATGGGTGTGTTATATCGGAAACGTAGACACACATATTCATTTATTTTCATGGTGACAGAATTAATTTATTAAATAACCAGTTCACAAGTTATGTCAGTTTTGTTGACTTAACTTGCCAAGGAATTGCAATTTCACGTGATATTTGCCTGTTAGCAACCACAGATTATAGTATTCTAATTTTAATCATGAATGTTAATTCTTCAATCGTATACCATACTTCATGGACTAGCATGGGGAGGTATTTGCTGCTGAATCTGATGACATGACTTCAATTTCTGATCCTCTGTGGTGGAACGGGAGAGATGACTCCTACAAGTTGACCTCTAACCTCCACATGCATGCTGTGGCATATGTGCACCTTCACTCACTCACATACATACATACATACATACATACATACATACATCATACATATATACACACATACACACATGTACATGCACATGATAAATAAAAATTTAAAATTTAAAAATGTATACTTCACAGGCTATGTGTGTGAGAGGCAGACAGACAGACAGACAGACAGAGACAGAAAATTACCGGGAAAAGGTTAAAGAATCTTCAGAGTTCAGAGAGAAGTTCCTGAAGCTGGAAGCAGACACAGGAGTAAGGTGAGTCAGCTGGGGACTGGATAAGAAGTAACTATGTGCCTCTGTCTGAATCAGTTGGTGGGTGGGGCCTCTCAGAGGGCAGCCATGCTAGACTCCTGTCTGTAAGCATAACAGAATATCATTAAGAGTGTGGCAGGGATGAGTTCTGGGAGGAAGGGCAATGAGAGGGATGTAACATGAATAAGCAAACAAAAAAATTAACTCCAGATGCAGAGATGCTCAGCGTCAGAGATCTCAGGTCCAGGTGGCAGGCTGCTTGGAGGGTCAGTCCGCTGAATGTCATTGGTAGGAGAAACTGCACTGGGAATTGCAGCCTGGGGACAGAGGCAAGAGTTCTTCACTGTGGCAGATTTTCAGAACACAGCTCTGACAAGAGGACAGGTGATGTGTCAGTGTTCCTGCCTCGTTTTGGTCTTGGAGACTCCTTCATAGTGAGAGAGAAGCCCGTGTGTTTGGTGTTCCTGGTGCCAGCTGTTTGTACTTGCAGGGGCCCCTAATGACACAAATTCTTTATCAGTTTATGTCTCCTACTATGCTCACTCATGGTGGCTGCTGCTCGTGTGAACCAGCTATAGCTAGAGTCCATTCTTGGCACTTTTATTCAACATGGAGTGACTCCAGTAAAGGCTGTTTCTTTATAAAATAGAATAATTCAAGGCGAGGCATAGCTAGAAATCTGCTGCTGTTCCATCAACACAGCGTAGCCCGTGAGCATAACCTACGGCTCATCCCTATGCACCACAGTGCATAGTAACCAATTCCCATACAATAAAGTATGTGTCTATATTTAATTTGACTTGATTTTTAACACGCACTCTGAAAATCAGATACAAGATACAGTGTCTCTTGATCATATCCACATCTACTCTCTCCTTCCAATTGCCCAAGGCCTCTCTATAACACATTTCCTTCCCATCTTTACATCCTTTTTAGAAGCTATTAGATGTCGATGTCTGCTGTGACAGAGAGAGTAATTTTTTTTGGAGGAGTGGCCGATGGTAGCTTGTCCATGCTCCAGCAGATGACCCAAGAACTATGTATATAGGAGAAGAAATAATTGGACTCTGTATAAAATGCATTTTATAAACAAAATGTTAACAACAGTCAAATAATCTAATATGCATCAGTTCTTGATCTCATTACCCAAACCAATTTTGTCATCATCATTTGTCAATCTCGAACCATTTGTAATACATATTTTTAAAATAATTAAGAAAACAATTAAAGATAACGGAGTATATTCTACATACTTTCACTGTAAATATGTGGTGAAGATAGCCGTGTCTAGTAAGGATAATGAGAATAGGGGCCAGAACTCACAAGTGCCAACAAAATAAAATTATATAATTCTTTAAACATTTGTACCTACCATACTTATTATCTTGGAATTTAAAGTAATCTATGTTTTGCAGTGATACTTTCCAGTGATTTTTTTTTTTTTTTTTTTTTTTTTGTCTAAGAACTGACAGGATGATAAATGTTCTGTTTGGTGATCAAACAGCTAGACCAAGAGATATATTACAGCTTTAAATCAAGAAATCTGAGCACTCATAATGGCAAAGCTTTCTGTTGAAAGTTCTTTGGGGGCTGTGTACAGTGTTTTACAGAGACGTGTGTCTGTAGACCTCTGTTTGGCCACTTCGGATGTGGCGGTGCTTATGTGGATGGGGTTCAAAGTGTAAGCAGTTGCAGATTGTTTAGGGATTAAGTTCTGAATGTTTACCAGCCTCTCACTCACTGCAAACTGACATTGATAAGAGTTAAGAGTTAAGAGAAGCATGCAAACCGGGTGATTCACTTCCTGGGGCTGCCTGAAGAAGTGCCACAGTCAATAGCTTAAAACAACACAGAAGGTCACCATCTTACATCGGAACAAGTGGGAGTCTGAAACCAAACCCTCAGCAGGAACACATTCCTGTGAAAGTGGTAAGGGACAATTCTCCCTTGCCTCTTCAGTCTTTGGCATTTCTTTTCCTAGATGTATGTGTGTGGGGCATACATATGTACATATCCAAATACATACACATACATACACACACACACACACACACACACACACACACACACACACACACATGCTACACATGTATGTAGAGGCCAGAGGTTGAAACTGGGTGTCTTCCTTGACTGTCCTCCACTTTATTTACTGGGGCAGGGTCCCTAACTGAACCTAGGACTTTCAGGATTACCTGGAGATCTATTATCTCTGTCTCCCAAGGGAATGCTGAGATTCCAGGCAGGCCACCAAGCTTGCCTAGCATTTCTGTGGGTGCTGGGAGGGAAATTCTGTAATGTAAGCCATCTCTCCAGGCTCCAGTCCTTGTCCCTTCTTTGCTGGTGGATGCAACACTGAAATCTGCACGGGTTGACACATGGCCACACCCCCTTGTGTGTTTTTCCTTCTCCCTGTGGGGGCACCAGTCAATTCTATTCAGATTCCAACCTACCCCAGTGTCCCTTGGTTTTAACTAATTCCATCTGCAATGAATCTCCTATCTCCATAGAAGTTCCCATCTAAAGATACTAAGGTGTTAACATGTCTTTCTGAAGGACATATCAGGAAGTAGAAAGTTTAAGTCCTTTAACTACAATAGTCTCTCTGGACATTTGTTCCCACTGCTTAGCTAGAAACAACGAATAAATAACAAAAGCATGTCCTTGTACTTCTGGAATGGCTTTAATTAGCATAATGATGGAAAGTTCCCTTTGGTCACTCACCAACCCAAATTCTGTTTGAATTCCAAACTTCAAGGACATCACATCAACATCCTGAGAGTGTAGCATCTACATACGATGACCACGACATCAGAAAGATAACCTCTTAAATTGATTACTGTGTTTTAGACATTGGACGATTTAGATCTTCTCTGCCTTTTAACATTACTGCTACATCCCAGTGTCATGGCACCGTATAAAACAGGGAGTTACAACCATTAAAGCCCAGTTTCTCTAACACATTGTATGATGTCTGCTAATTGAGCCCATTTTTATTCCAAATGAGCCGAAAGGGAAGAAGATATTTCCCAGATTGGGCTTTGTTTAGAAAAGTTTGCCCAGTGTATTTCAACTGTAGGTCAGCTCTCAAAGTCCCTAGTCATCAAAGAGTATATTCTTAACTATGAGCTTTCTGGCATTTTCTTTTCATATCATTCTTGATAAGAAGTTATTGAGTATTCTGAACTTTCAGAAATATTTACACAGACCCCAGAGCTCACTGGTTAATTGATGGTCAGCTAACAAATCAATTACAGACAGATGTGGTCTACAGCTGAACTTTGCATGTGTTCTCTGAACATCTCTGTTTGTAGAATACGCCTGCAGCATGGGAATCTTTAGTGTGTTGAAAAGGCTAACTCATGAAACGCTTTCAGAAATCCCTCCTAGGACAAGGAGGGTTTTGACACATAGGTAAGATGCTTCTCATATATGAAAGAGCAGAGTCCCCTTCCATGTTGACAGCTTTGCTTGTCAGTAGAAGTTAGGGGCCTGTCTGGATGTTATTCAGTTAATTGCCTTGATTTCCATGTTCTGAGAAAGAAATTACATGGAGAGAGTGGTGACTTGAGCAAGAATGGCTCCCTAAATTCATATATTTGAATGCTTAGTCCTCAGAGAGTAGCACAGTTTGAGAAGGATTAGGAAGTGTGGCCTTATTGGAGTAGGTGTGGCCTTTTTGGAGGAAGTGTGCCACTAACGGGTGGACTTTGAGGTTTCAAAGCCCAAGCCCAGAGTCTCTCTTCCTACTGAATGTGGGACCAAATGTAGAACTCTCAGCTTCTTCTCCAGCCCCATATTTGCCTGCATGCTGTTATCTTCTCTGACATGCTAATGGACTAAATCTCTGAAATCATAAGCCAGCCCAATGAAATGTTTTTTTTTTTTTAAATAAGGATTGCTGTGGTAGTGGTGTCTCTTTACAGTAGAATACTGACCAAGACAAAGATGAGTGATGTCCCTTATCCTGAAGTGTTGCTATTATACATAATATTTGTAGTCACAAGGACACACAGAAACAGGCATAGAGTTACTGAGGTTTTCTTTTCTGCCAATCAGCATTGCTTAGGGATTGACCTGACTGGAGCAACGAGAGAATGTAAAAAGGACAGACACACAACACAGAAATGCTGGAATATGGTGGGCAATGCTCCCCCCACTGGAGCAATGCCAACCATGCAACAACCTGGAACCTCTAGGGGTCTCCTCAGGGGAGCAGTCATTCTGGAGGAAGACCCTGCACTTTTAGTTTTTGCTTACTCTGGTCAATAGCTCCTTAAATGTTCACACCTGGACCAAAGGGAAGCTTTGCCTTTGCCTCTGAACATCACTTAAGGAAGGATTTGCTAATTCCTACAAAGCTGAGGCATTGGCTGTGTGCATGCCAATGGTATACATTCACTCAGTACATCTGCTCTTTACACATTCATGCAAATTTCACCACATACGTGTCATATCACATGTGTAGTTCAGAGGCAACCTCAAATGTCGGTTCTTACCTTCCATATTTTTTGAAACAAGATTTCTAGCTTGCTATCACTAGCTGGTCTGTAAACTTCCAGGGATTCTGTGGTTTCCACCTTTCACCTCAACAGAGGAAGGAACCCTGGGCGTAGGTACTTACAAATCTAGCTGTATGTGAGTTCTGGGAAATCCAAGCTCAGGTCATCACGTTGTGTAGAGCTTTGCCCACTGAGCGTATCTTTGTAAATCTGAGCACATTTTCTATACCTAGTAGCCTGTCTATAGGATTCCTGTGTATTATCCAACATCCCATGGCCACATGCATTGGAAATTGTTCTTTTTCATATCTTGAAAATGAGAAGACAGCTAGGTTAAGCTGCTGCCTGTGGCCACAGGTTAGTGTCATAGCATCAGTATGAACAATGGCTAGCTAACTCCAGAACCTGTGCGGGAGTTATTTCTAGGTTTGGGTTATTTAAATTATAACCTTAAACTGTTTCTTCTGTCTTCTCCAAAGACAGTCTACAGCTACATGTCAGCCCATGATCATTTCAGAATTTACCAACAATGCAAAGGGAAATTCTGCTGTGTGGGCTGTAAAAGAGAAAGGACGCTAGAAGAGGCACTCCATCATCCAAACCGCTATCCTGGTACTGCTTTTGACTGTAGATCGGCCATGATGGCACTACTGAAGGTTGAGTCTAGACTGAGCCTCATCTTCTGAAGGACAGGCAGAGACACATCTGTGCCAGGAGTCCATCATCCCTTAGCCCATACTCAAAAGGCCCTTGCATTCTTTCTTGCTCACATAGGGTGTTACTCTCCCAGTGCAAAGCAAGTCTGCATGTGTTCTGTATGAGAATGAGGATTAGTGTGATTATAAATAACATCCCCAGACACTCCCCACCCCCCATGAGCATATTCCAGGAAAACATTTGGGAGCCTCGAGGAAGATGAGTAAGCAGAAGCAACCTTAGCCAGCTCTGGAAACTGCAAAAACAGGCGTCTCAGGTCCCACTGCCGAGGTTTAACCCTGTGCCAGAGAGCCACTATGAGAATCACTGTTTCACTCCGCTTTGCTCTGAAAATATATTGAATACACACGCACATACTCTCTCTAAAAACAAAATAAAAGAACGGATCATCTGGCTCTCACAACTGAATTATATGAAGTGTTGGGAAACCTTTGGATTGTGTTCCTAGATGGGGAGATGAGAAAGAATTGCTTCAGAACACCTCTTAACAGCTTGCCAAGCCTGTCGGCTAAAGTTCTGTGCAGGACGGAGGAGGACATTCAGCCTCTTGTTGACCTTGAGGGATGGGAGAAGGTAAATGTTCTATGGGTTACTTCCATCCTTGAAAATGAGAAGTGGCAAGCCCAAGAAGAGGTGCAGCCTGAAGAGACAGTCACCACAGAGCACCAGAGCACAGGAGCCTCCCTCTCTAGCCGTGCTCCCCCATGGTGCTCACCATCACCTCTGGCAGACCTCTCCTGGATTACAGTAACTTCTCAGTGGGGAACAGGCCACCTCCAACAATCACAACACCTCATTAAGCCCTCCCTTCCAAAGTCCTCCCTCATTCAGGCTTCTAGTGGAACTGGGCCAATTCGGAAAGCTACTGATAGATTTTTAATTCTATTTCCTTCCCCTCCCCAAGACCGAGAATATCTGGTGAGGCAGCTGAGCAGCAAACAGCTTCAAGGAGGGCCTAGAAACCACAAGCTCTCTGTAGAGCCTGGGCCATGAGGACTGATCCAGCATCACAGAAACAGGGTTCAGTCCCTGCTTTGTGTAATCCTTGGCTCTGGTCATACAGTGAGCTATGACCCCTTATCTCTGTGTCAGCTTTTTGCCTATCCAGTGAATTGGCTTTCCCAGTCTCTGCTCCAGTTGTGGCCAGTTCTTGGCCTACCTTACTCATTTCTTTATATTTTTAATTGACCCATAAAAGACAGTGTAATGTTTTTGCACAAATATGGAGACATGAGTCAATCAGTGTAGATATTTGGGCTATATGTCATTTTAAACATTTATTATTTCTTTGTGATAAGAACATTGAAAGTTCTTCCTCTGAGCTACTTTGATTGGTATGGCACAACACTCTTAACTATGTCCATGATCTCATTTCCTCACATCTCTATTTCTGGGATTTTGTTAAGTCCTTAGTCTTAGGGCAGCTCCATACCTACTCAAACTTCAGCTGTCTGTGTTTCTTTCTTAACCATAGTCTGAAACTCCCACAGGCTGAGTTGATAGCAAAGAATAAGATGGTAAAACCCAGAAGGCAGGGCAGTACAGTGGCCTGTATTATGGCCTTGTCCTAGTCAGGGTTTCTATTCCTGCACAAAACATCGTGACCAAGAAACAAGTTGGGGAGGAAAGGGTTTATGCAGCTTACACTTCACATTGCTGTTCATCACTAAAGGAAGTCAGGATAGGAACTCACACAGGGCAGGAACTTGGAGGCAGGAGTGGATGAAGAAGCCATGGAGGGATACTGCTTACTGGCTTGCTTCCCCTGCCTTGCTCAGCTTGCTTTCTTATAGATCCCAGGACCACCAGCCCAGGTATGGCACCACCCACAATGGGCTGGGCTCATCCCTTGATCACTAATTGAGAAAATGCCTTACAGTTGGATCTCATGGAGGCATTTCCTCAACTGAGATTCCTTTCTCTGTGATAACTCCAGCTTTGTCAAGTTGAAACACAAAACTAGCCACTACAAGTCTCCAGTACGGTTGGGGATGGAGGTGGCTCTAGTAGAGGTGAGACTAGCAGAGTGAGAGCACTGTACCTGGTCTCTCCACTCTTATACCCAGAACAGCTGGCCTCCCTTACTGCTACTACCATGATGGAGGCAAGAAATCAAAGGGAGCTTTTGCAGATAGCTTCATATAGTTTGATCTTCTTTAATTACAGTGAAGACATTTAACAATTAGGGAGCATGTATCCTATACAACAAAGGCACCCAATAAGTTGGTTTCCTCTGTTATGCAACAACACATTGGAAACACATAGTGTAAAAGGTCTGTGTAGAATATTAAAAGATACATATGAGGTTTCCTCTCCTAGATTTTCCTTTTTTTTTTCCGCTTTGTTTAGTTTAATCTTTATTTTTGAGACAGGGCCTTACTATTACCCCTGGCGACTGTGAAGCTCACTGTAAATACTTGCTCTTAAATATTTAACTCAGACCTGCTCTGTTTACACACACGGGCTGTCATGATTGTGAAAATGCTTGTGGCTATCCATTTCCATTGCCCACAAGATCTCTCAGCTCTAGGAATCTCGAAGATGGCTGCCTGTAATTATGCACACAGCCTGTGGCCACAGAGCTTGGCAAAGCTGGCTGGTCATGTAGGGACAGCCTTTTGAACCTTGATGCCGTGAATCACCCCCACGTGGCTAATTTATTTTGAGTGGCAAGACATTCTGAAGGACACATGTTGAATGACTTTTCGACCGTTCCTCTTTCTCGGGGAAATCCAGAGCTTATTTGAAGCAAAGCATAGGCTTCCCAGTTGGTGGCTAAGTCTACTGCAAGATGCCCATGGGCTTAAGGGTATCAAGACCTATAAGTGAAATTCTATTAAGAGATCTAAGGAGATTTCTGTGGTGCCTGGACAGATCCTGCTGAAGAGCCTTTTCAGATAGGAGACTAAAAGAGGCATCCAGATAGTATAGGAGCTGGCCCTGGGTGTTTCTGGAGAAGATGGTTTGCCTTCAGTCCAGGCTCCACCACTCAAAGTAGTGTTCTTCCCAGGCCTGTTCTCCCTCATCTGGAAAACTGATATTTCTTACCTCATGAACGTATTGTGAGAACTGACAGAGAACACAGCAGGTCCTTTGGCACAGGGCTAGGATTGCTGGGAGTGTTTCTGAGGTTTGGTAAGTTACAAGCTCACCATCTAGATCAGAAGCAGGAAGACAGAGCACACTAACTTCCCAGAGCACAAAGAATGGGATGGGTAATCCTCAGTCTGGCAGTAGATAGCATATCACAAGTGAGATAATGGTCTTTGGGGACATCCAGACCTCTTCTGGGAAAACACAGACCAGTAAAGGCTTGGAAGAGGACTTGCAATGTGTTTTAAGCTCTGTTTGATCTCAGGGAAGATAAATCTCTTTCTAATCTGGGATATTTTTCTCTACCAAAGTTCCTTTCACAGCAGCATTAAAGATCTATAGACAATCCTGCTGTTTGCTTGTTGTAGCTCTTGACCTTGTGTTTCAGAGAAGTCAAGGCAGGAGAGAAGCCATCAGCCCTCAACAGGTGTGACACGCCACAGCTGCCAGTTTCATCCTGTTGAGGAGATACCTTTCTTGGAAAAGGGCACTTTCCTTTGTTCATAGGCACATTCGTCCCCAGAGAGCTCACCCGATATCACCCATGGGTGATTTCCTGTCGTTATAATGCTGTTCGGCACACCTCGATTTATTAACTATTCACAGATTTGAGAACAAGTATTTGGTCTTAAGGGAAAGAAAATAGTTTGCACAAGAAAGGAGCTAGTTGAGGTTGTTCCAATCACTTGACTCCTTTTCTTTGAGACTTGATTGAACACTGCAAGTGTGTTTGCAAGCTGTGAAAAAAGACATTAAGTTAGGACTCTGGGGCTGTCACAGTGGCACAGAGCCACAGGGATCAGTGCAGGAATCTCTGGTCACTGTGGTCTTGTCCAAATGCTGATCTTCCATGCTGGTGTTAGGGGAGGGGAAGTCACATGGTACGCCTGGATTCTTGTGATTTTGCTAAGCTGCGCTGGTGTCCGACTGGATCACCTCACTTCACAGTTCATCTGTAAAGGAGGCATCCTAGATAAGAGGGTGAGGCTGCAGCAACTGCTGATTGGGAGCCTGACCTCTCCTCTGTGCTGGGCTGTGCCCCTACCAAGGAATGAGTGTCCACCATGTAGCCCTTCACTTATGCCTTTGAAATGATCATTTTGCCAACACTCTAGGAAGCAAGCCCCAGCCCAGATGCTTCTAGGAAACTGAATATGTTTCCTGGCTCTTTCCTTTTTGGGTCCAAATTTCCTTCCTTTCTTCCCTCCTTCCTTCCTTCTTTTCTTCCTTTCTTCCATCCTTCTTTATTTCTTTCAAAATTTTAATATGTGTATGTATGTGTGTGCGTGCAAACATGTGCATGTGTGCACATGTACCATACATAACATATATGTAGAACTCGGAGGAAAAGCTGTGGAAGTCAGTTCTCTCCTTCCACCAATTGTGTCCCAGGCTCACCGGGCTTATTGGCCAGCACCTTTACCTGATGAACCACCTTGCCAACCTGGATCTTTTTCTCTTAGTAAGTTAAAAATAACAGAAAATGGCTGATAAAGAAACTTCTCTCAGGATTACTTTGTTTGATTGAAAGACATCACCTCAGGATTTTCAGAAAAATAACATGGAGGGCAGTAGTAATCCTGGAGGGCTCAGTGGTCCTCTTCCTCACTTACCAAGTTCTTCCTGGCAGGCCCTCTCCGTGCTCCTCAGAGCACTCCACTATTGCCTATGATCACAGCATGGCAAACTACACCAACTCTTTAGAAATTCCAATCATTACACCTTCACATGCTCACTCTCTTCCCCATGCAACAGGAAATGGGCTCTTTTGTTCTCTTAAAGACTACTGGACAGAAACTAGAGTCACCTGGGAAGGAAGAAGGAAACCTCCACTAAGGACGCTCCTCCATTATGTTGGCCTATGGGGATGTCTGTAGGCCATCTTCATGATTAACATTGTAGGAGGAACCAGCCCACTGTGGGTGGTTTTATCCCTGAAATAAAAGCCCAAGGTTGTATAAGAAAGCAAGCTACCCTTGGAGAACAACCTGGCAAACTGGATCTTCCATGATCTCTGCTCAATTTCCTGCCTTGCTGTCTCCCTATGGTGAACTGTAACTTGTGAGATAAAATAAAACTTGCCCCCACAAAAATGTTCTTGGAAATACTTTGAAGCACAGTAATGCAATGTCTTTGCTTACAGTGCAGCTTCTAACAGTGAGAAGAGTAACCACAGCCAAATATTTAAAAAAAAAAAAGATTTATTTATTTACTTTTGTGCATGAGTATTTTGCTCGCATTTATGTATGGACATGTTAGTTTTCCTAGAACTGCAGCTTTAGATGGTTGTGAGGCATTATGTGGGTGCTTGGAATTGAACCCAGATCCTTTGCAAAGCAAAACGTGCTCTTGACTCCCGAGCCATCTCTCTAGCCCCCACAGTCAAGTCTTTGTCACATGCTAGAGCAGTTCGAAGTGTATTCAAAGCATCTTATCAGTCAGTTCTCATATAAGCTTGGGACTGATAGGTCATCTGATGTGAGACTATGAACTCTGAACCCCATGTTATTAATTGTCACCAGTAGCAATTCATCCCTGTGTGAAACTTTGGGGCCCCTAAATTAAAATGAATGTGTGTGCATGTGCATGCATGTGTGTATGTAAAGGTCAGATGGAAACTTGTGAGTGTTGGTACTGTCTTGCTCTCTTTCTACCCTGTGGGTTCTGGGGGTTAAATTCAGGTCATCAGTTTTACCCACTGAGAAATCTCAAAGACCTCAGGATCCTTTCTCACTTCCTGGAGTCCCCTAACAGAATTAGAACCATTTTCACATGATTTTCCTCTTTCTATTTAAGAACTTGTTAGAGATGATCATTTTTCTAACTGTACTTAGTCTAGTTCAGGTGTGGGGCTGAGGTGTGAGGCAGATCCCAGGACTCTGGGAAGTCAGAACCACAGATGGACTCTGTGACCCAGCTTGGTGCTTCAGCAGTCTCAAATGCAGTGTGAGGCAGCCAAAATCCACGCATCTCTTCAGCAGCCTCAGATGCGGGGTGCAGGCATCAGAATCCAGGCATCTCTTCAGCAGCCTCAGATGCGGGGTGCAGGGATCGGAATCCAGGCATCTCTTCAGCAGCCTCAGATGTGGGGTGCAGGCATCAGAATCCAGGCATCTCTTCAGCAGCCTCAGATGCGGGGTGCAGGGATCGGTATCCAGGCATCTCTTCAGCAGCCTCAGATGTGGGGTGCAGGCATCAGAATCCAGGCATCTCTTCAGCAGCCTCAGATGCGGGGTGCAGGCATCAGAATCCAGGCATCTCTTCAGCAGCCTCAGATGTGGGGTGCAGGGATCGGAATCCAGGTATCTCTTCAGCAGCCTCAGATGTGGGGTGCAGGGATCGGAATCCAGGCATCTCTTCAGCAGCCTCAGATGTGGGGTGCAGGGATCGGAATCCAGGCATCTCTTCAGCAGCCTCAGATGTGGGGTGCAGGGATCAGAATCCAGGCATCTCTTCAGAAGCACTTGTTTCTCACAAAGTCCAACAACTGAAACTATTCTCATTCTTTCTTTTTCTAGATAGGGTCTCATTACATAGCCTTGGCTGCCCTAGAACTCTTTATGTAAATGATGCTGGCCTTGAGATTTGCTAGCCTCTGCCCCCCGAGTGCTGAGATTTAAAGGCGTGTGCCACAGTGCTCTGAAGATAACAATTTCTCGAAAGGTATCAAAGTTTACGGTTTTGGATAGATAGACGTCAAGGACAGATTTAAAACTCTTGAAAGGCATTGTGTCTTCACTATTATTAAATGCAGGGACAGAGAGCCAAACTGGCATTCCAGGTAGAAAAAAAAAAACTCTTCAAAACTAAAAATCTAACAATAACAATAACACAGGAAAAAAAATAACACATGCCGATCAAACAATCGAACAAACAAACAAACCATCTCTGGTCTGGAAGCAGGAATTCTCAGTTCTAATTCCATGTTTTGAATAACACGTGACATGATCTTTCTGGGTATGGCTGGATTTGGGATAGTTCTAAATTTAAAATAACAACACCCGCTTTCAAGACTTGCTTCTTTTCTCTCAATAACAGACTGCAGTGTGTTCCCAGGAACTGGACTCAGAAAACAGGGATATATCCAAACATGGCCTAAAAGAGCCCTGTTTTTTTCTAGAAGCCCCTGGAAATGGGCTGGCTAGGAAGATTTGCAGTACTGCCACCAGCCAGCACCCACACAGCTCCAGTCTGGGCTGTGTACTGCAGGTCAAGGAAGGGATGTGTGGAGAGGGCAGCAAGACATTGAAACTGGAGCTGATGACTACACAGGAGGGTAGGGTTTTATTTGTTTGTTTGTTTGTTTACTGTAACAGAGCAGGGCATCACTCACATTACTTCCAGTCCCCATCTGTCTTAATTAGGGTTACTGTTGCTGCAACAAAACACCAGGACCAAGAGCAACTTGGAGAGGAAAGGGTTTATTTTGCTCATAGTTCATCATCAAAAGCAATGAAAGCAGAAACTCATTTAGGGCAGGAAGCCAGAGGCAGGAGCTGACGCAGGGGTCATGTTAAGGGATGCCGCTTGCTAGCTGGCTACTTATATCTTGCTAGCTTAGTTTTTTAATGGACTGGGTCCTCCCCAGTGATCACTAATTAAGAAAATGTCTTACTATCACAGTAAAGCTGTTCCTCATGACGGGAACATAGGTGGACCAGCACTGAGGGCATGAACATTCTCCCATGTTGGCCCTGAAACTTGTGTGCTGTGTGGTGATGTGGTTGATGGAGAGAGGCCCTCCTCACCTCACCCCTCCCCATCTATGGCAGGTAGGAGACCTGGCCCAAGGTCATGAGAGCAGGAGAGCTGTCCTGGACCCTCACCAACTGCAGCATTTGGGGAGAGCAGGCCCCGTACCTCATCTAGACAGCACAACAAAGCTGCTGGCATGAGATGAGAGTGGAAGAGCTGGCTCTGCCCTTGCCAGCTGTGGGTGAGCTAGCTAGCCTGGGCAGTGCTGGAGGTCTTGCTCTATGGAAGAGCTGGTGTGTTGACCAGCTTAGCTACCACCTAGGCCCGGGCCCAGGCCCAGGCCCAAATCCAGGGCCTTTGAATTGGTTCAGCCCAACATCTACCCAATCCCTGTACTGCTGGAGCATGTGAAGGAGCTGGTCCTGCAGATTTAAAGCTGCAGGTTCTCCATGACCTAGGGCAACAAGCGGATATCTGAGAGGAGTCCTGGTGAGAATCTAGTATTGATAGTGTAGCAGAAGCCAGAGGCCTTGAACCAAACCAGGGACTCATTGCAATGGTCATTTGGAAGTAAAGAAGTGTGGACAAAGCAGTATACAGTGGAATACACTGTGACACCCTACAGCTTCCACAACAAGATTTTCTTTTTCTTTTGGGTGTGTGGGGGGGAAGGTTGCAAAGGCAGAGGGCATATATGAAGGGAAAGAGAGATGAGTGAGACTGGGTTACATGATGTGAACCTCACAAAGAATCGGAAGGAAGGAAGGAAGGAAGGAAGGAAGGAAGGAAGGAGAAGGGAAGGAAGGAGAAAAGAGAAGAAATGCCTTACAGCTGGATCTCAGTTGAATTCTAGTTTCTCAATTGAGGCTTCCTCCTCTCTGATGACTCTAGCTTGTACCAAGTTGACATAAAACTAGCCAGTGCACCACCCTAGGGACATGAGTACCAGGCTCTAATACTGAAAGGCCAGATTACATTGAAAAAGCTGCACAACGGGGCTCAAAAGCCATTGGCACTATCTCCACAGAGACCTGGTGAGTAGATGCTGCCATACAGTGATGATCTGACAGGTTTTCTACCTAAAAGGAACCTGTCTTTCCCACCCTGCACCCAGCCATGGAAGGCTGGGCAAGTGTCCTTCTCTCTCTCTCTCTCTCTCTCTCTCTCTCTCTCTTCTCTCTTCTCTTCTGTCTCTCTTTCTCTCCTTCTTTCTCTCTCTGCCTTTCTCTTACTTGGGCTATCAGTCACCTAGATCTGTTCACGACTCTCAAAATTCTCCAGGTCCCCTCTCGTCTTCCATAACAGGGCCACAGCACTAGTCCACATCATTTCTTACCCAGCCTGTTCTACAGTTTTAAACCCATGATATATTTTCCTCTCGAGCCTTGTGCTCAGTGGGATACCAAGAAAATATAACATGAGCCTCATATCATACAAGCAGGTGAAGTTAATCCAAACAAACTGTTGGTTAAATCAGATATATACAAAGTATCATCCACGTAACAATTTAATTAGATATCGCATGGATTTTTCCATGCTACATCTGAAAAAAATCTTGTAGGTGCACCGGTCACTTTGGGCTAAGTTGCCAGTCTCAGACTACCTAGCACATGTCTGTATGTTTCAGCACTAGAGAGTCTTTCAAAGTCTGCCTATAACAACCCTACATGCCTACAGCCTGCAAGAGAGGTTTCAAATGTCTCTTTATGTCTTGGTGTTTGTCACCCCACCCCTGTCCAGACCACACCCTATGTTCCTACCAAAACAAGCCAGGGCTCAGCCTTTGCCAGACTTGATATCATGTCTTTGCACATCTTATTTTCAGACTCCACTGGGCTCACCAATTCTCTGAAGCTGCTTTCCTACCCTGACCGATGAGAGGTGTGAGGTAGGCTGAACTCTGTTTTCTAAATAGGCATGCATGGCTCCCCACAACATGCCAATATGTCACATTATTGGCAAAGGGACTCTAGACATGCCCAAGGCAAGGAGCTTCAGTGGGGGAGATCATTATGGATCATGGGTAGGGCCATTGTCATCCTAAGCATTCTAATAAGAGGGACGGAGATACAGAGGCCAAGAAAGGGATACAGTGAAGAAAATGGGAAATGAGCTAAAATGTTCTGTAGCTGTGTTTAAAGATGGCAGCAGGAGCTATGGATTACAAACACTTTTCCCAGGCTAGGGTCCTTCTCCAGAGCCTGCAGGAGGAACTGGTCCTGGGATGCCTTGATTTTAGCCCTATGTCTTAGGGTTTCTATTCTTGCACAAAACATCATGACCAAGAAGCATGTTGGGGAGGGAAGGGTTTATTCAGCTTACACTTCCACATTGCTGTTCATCACCAAAGGAAGTCGGGACTGGAACTTAAGCAGGTCAGGAAGCAGGAGCTGATGCAGAGGCCATGGAGGGATGTTACTTACTGGCTTGCTTCCCCTTGTTTGCTCAGCTTTCTTTCTTATAGAACCCAAGACTACCAGCCCAGGGATGGACCCTCCCACTTTGATCACTAATTGAGAAAATGCCTTACAGCTGGATCTCATGGAGGCATTTCCTCAAGGGAGGCTCCCTTCTCTGTGATAACTCCAGCTTGTGTCAAGTTGACACACAAAACCAGCCAGTACACCCTATGAGACTGATTTTGGACTGCTGACTTGTAGAACTGTAAACTAACCATTTTTGTTTAATTATCTGCTAAGCTGGTGGTAACTTGTTTAATTTTTATATCCTTCTACTAGTTCTCGGAGAACTCTGTACAACGTATTTCCATTGGACTCCTTCCCCAAACTCTTTCCAGATCCATTCTCTTCTTCGTTCACCCAACTCCCTCTCCCTTTTTTTCTACCAAGACCTCTTTGTGCTGCCCAAGTACTCTTGGATACGTGGTCTTCTTCTACTGGAGAGCAGTTAACTTAACAGGGGCTATACATTCTTAGAGAAAACTATCTTTTCCTCTCCAGCAGCTAGCAAAAGCTCGCTCCTTGCCTAGGAGTGGGACTTCAAGCTCTGTCTCCTCTCTGTACAGTTTCCATCTGGTTTGCACAAGTCTTGGACATATCATCACAACCACTGTGCATTCATATGCAAAGCTCCTCTGCTGTGTCCAGAAGACACTTTACGTTGAACGTTCTGAAGTCTCTTGTCTCTGAACCTTGGCCAGTTGCTGATCTCCGTGTTAATCATCAACTACTGCTAATAGAAGCACCTCTGGTCAGGGTTGAGAGATGCATTAATGTATGGGTGTGATAAGTCATTAGGAATTGATTTATTCTGTGTCTATTTGGCAGAATAAAAGTAGTTTTCTTTCTAGTTACTATTACCCCCTGCTAGGGTATTTGACCTGTCTAGTCACATGTTTTTGCTCAATATTGGTACCAGCTATGGGTTTCATTTTGTGAAGTGGGCCTGAAGTCTAATTAGAATATGACATGTGTGCCACCATTGTGCCAATGAGCATGGCTTGCCAGGCCAGTCACTGTTGTAGCTCTTGAAGTTCACAGTTGGGTAAGACTGGTGATTTCTTTTCTCCTCTGGCAGCAAGCAGAGCACTTTCCAGTACCATGAAGGTTCTGCTTGTAACTTGTTACAGCCACAGTTGGAGACAGGAGGTTTTCTGTGCCTAGCTCCATATGTGGTACCTCTTGGAGACAGAACCGATGTGGATATGGTTTTCTTCCTGTGATTTTCTGTCTACTAGAATTTGTGGTCTAGTTTTCATACTAGTTTCCTTTTCTGGTTGCCATGGAAACCATAACTGAGAAGAGCAGCTCAAAGAAGAAAGGGTTAATTTTGCTGTTTAGTTTATTGTATTTGAGGTATGATGCATTGTGGCAGGGAGTGTGTGGCACCCATAGCACAAGGAGTGACAGTCACATGTCTCATGTGTCTCAGGTCAGGAAGCAGAGACGTGTGAATGCTCATGGTCAGGTGATTCCTCCCTCCCCCCTTTTATTGCCACACACACTCAGTGTGGTTCTTTTCTGTTAAACATCACTGGAAAAACGCTAAAAAATGTATCTCCCAGGTGACTCCAGAGCCAGTCAAGTTGACCATGAAGACAGAATGAAACAGAAACTGACTTCTGTCTCGTTTACTTTAGTTACTACAACGCTCAGCTGTGCCTAGCATCTGAGTCAACCTTCATCACTGTTTCCTAAAGAACGAATGAAGGCAAGGGAAAGTTATTGCTTCCCTGTCTCACAGTGGGAGAAGAGATGGTACTACCATGTCAATCAATGCAGACCACACATGCCCATTGACATCATGAAGAAGACAGAGCAGCCTCTGTTGCCAGCAGCAGGTGAGCAGAGACACAGCTGGAAGGATCAAGGGGATGACGCAGGTTGGGGATCAGAGTCCAGGCTAGTGCAGTTGCACAGGTCTCACCCATGGGACCTGCTTGAGACTTTGAAACCAGAAGCAGGGAGCTTGTAGGCTGCTTTGAGTTTGTGAAAACTTGGAAAATAAACAGAGTTCTAAGAAAAATATTTTCTCTGCTCCCGAGGTCACTCCAGGACAGCAGAGAGATAAGGGAGTTGCTGAACTAAGCCTTGAAAACAAAGGCAAAAAGACAAGGAGAAACCTCAGAGGGGTGATCAGACCAAGAAGGGGGCTTGAGGGAGACAGGGGCTAGAGGATAGACAGGAGCCAAAGAAGCCAGATAAACGGGAGCAGAGATAAAAGGAAGGGCTTGCAAGGAAAAGCCTAAAAGAACTGGGAATCAGAAACGGGCGATAAGAGTGCAGAGGCAGAGGACTGGGTGATTAAAGGATTCCTCCAACTCAGCTCCACTGACATCAGGAAGCAGCTTCTTCAGTGTGTGTGTAAGGGGCAGCTCTGGGTATGGCCAGAGACTGTGAAAATCCTATTTCTATCTATGAGATGCCTGGACATAAAGGGATCTTTTCTATCCCTGTAGGACAGCAACAGATGCCTCCAGAGATCTTCAGATCTCCACTGCTAGGAAAGTTGTCCCCCAGTCCATCACCAGTGATTTGGAAAGAGAAATTCATTGGATGGTGGTGGTGGTGGTGGGTGCTTTAGGGAAAAGTAGTAGAAAGAAAAGATCAGAAAGCAAAACAGAACCAGACGGTAAAAGTTAGAGCTAGAAGGTTCAAGAGTATCTGACTTCATGAGAGATTAACAGGTAAGATGATCAATGATGGGGAATGGGCAGAGAGACAAGCAGACAAGGAGAGAGATCTCAATGGACATGAGGAATCACTGTCCAAAGAGAGATAGCGGCTCAAGCTGGATCTGCTTGAGAATGGGACACTGGGAGGGTTCAGTGGTGGGTTACTGACATCCAGGGTCAGGGCCAATCAGTCTTCTGTCCTTATGTGAAGACGATAGAGCCAAATCCAAGTCAAATCGCCTACGCACGATTTGCAGGCTCATTGTAATTATACCACAGATAAATGTTGGAGCTGAAAGAAGCTTCCACGGGGCTCAGCTCACTTTCTGATTAATGATCGAGATGCTCACCAGAGATTTGAAATAGTAAACATCTCTGAGAGACACACTGAGGTCTAAACATCTCCGATGCGGAAAGAAGATAAACACTTCCCTGATCATGCAAGCAAGACCGGTGTGCACCAACTGGTAGAGGTAACGAAGTCAGATTAGTTTATCTGGCAGTCCTGTGGGATTCTGCACTGCTGGTGAAGATGAGGACTGGAGGCCAAATCAAATGGGTCTCAAACCAACCAATCAAAAGAGTCTAGTCCCCAACCACTGCAGAGAGAGTTGGGGATGTACGGTCTTGAGGTTAAGCTTGAGGGATAGAGGTGAAAGGAGAGAAAGTGTCAGTGTGTGTGTGAGTGTCTTAGTTAGTTAGGGTTTTACTGCTATGAACAGACACCATGACCAAGGCAACTCTTAGAAGGACAGCATTTAATTGGGGCTGGTTTACAGGTTCAGAGGTTCAGTCCATTATCATCAAGGTGGGAACATGGCAGCATCCAGGCAGGCAGGTGCAGAGGAGCTGAGAGTTCTACATCTTCGTCTGAAGGCTGCTAGCAGAATACTGGCTTCCAGGCAGCTAGAATGAGGATCTTAAAGCCCACACCCAGTGACCCACCTACTACAACAAGACCACACCTTCTAATAGTGCCACTCCCAGGGCCAAGCATATATGGGGGGAGGGCAGAAATAGAATGTGTGTCAAAGTCATCATCTATATTCAAGTTTGGTTTTGATTGCTCACCCTCCTTTGTGAATTTTCACTATCTGCTTCTAAACTGAAGAGATTTCACAGGAGCACACCAAACTCTGAAATGTTCAAGAAAAAAATTTCCGTGTCTTTCTTTCTATAAAAATGCTGTCCTGATTGCTTTTAACTCTCTGCTTTGGGGAGAGTTCTAGGTCTGTCAGTGTCTTTTTTTGGGCTAAGGATGGGACAGGGAGGGTCCATTGCTAAAGCACCTATAGTTCCAATGCATTGAAACCTGATCACCATTCTTCAGCAGTCAGTACCCCTGAGCCAATCAGAATGCCTTTCTCAGAGGGCCAGCCCTCTAGATGCAGCTCAACTGTGCTTCAAAGGCAGGTGGGATGAATAGGTGAGAAATTAGCCAAGCCAGGTGGATAATACAGAGCCAGAGGAGGAGGATCAGATTCTCAGGCTTATGGCTACAACACTGGACATCCTCCCCACCCCCCTCACCCTAGGCAAACAGAGGGGATATGAGCAAACTACCCCTTGGCTCATTTTCCCAGGAAGTACTTTAGTGTAGGGTTGAGATCATAGTGTGTAGAACCCACATCCTCTTCATAGCTCTATGTCTCAGACTAAACTTTAACTAAAACCACAGCCTCGGTTCCCTCATCTCTGACATGCAGGAAATACTCGAGCCAGAGACATAAGATTGCAACTGGGATTAAATGAGGTAAGACTTGCAAAGCACACAGATCCATGTCTATGTCACCAAGTCCTCCAGAACTATTTGTTGTTACTCTTCTTCATGCCAAATTCTTCTAAAATTATCATCCCCTATTAACAGCTTGCAGGAGTGCAGCATTCTTAGCATTATGTCATGAACAGCCCTCCATTTTGCTAAGAAATAAGTCTGGTATTCTAGACAATCTTTGGTATGAACGCTAAGATTTTCCTACACAGCGTGAACTGCTATGTTTTAAAACATTATTTTGGTTTGTTTGGAGTTATTGGAGTGGGGTTGAACCTAGAGCCTTGTGTACATTAGGCAAGTACTACGGCAGTGGACCCTATCCACACCGATATTTTTTACTTTCCATCGGAGACACTAAGTTTCCAGGCTGGCCTTGAACTCGGTCAGCAGTCCAAGCTGGCCTTGGAGTTGCAATCCTTCTGGCTCAGCCTCCAGAATAGTTGAGATTCCAAACCTGAGCCAACAGTCCCAGCTTCTGTGTTTCCTTTAAGCACAAGTGCTTGTCTGGAAGACAGAGGACTCCTCGGACAGGCCCTTTACCCTACCAGAATGTTCTATGTGTCTTCCAACCAGAAGTGCTCAACAGCTGGGCACAGCTCAGAAGTGAAACAGGTGGACAGCATGCATGAGGCCTGGGTCTTAATCCTCCACCCATCCCAAAGCTAAAATAATGCAGAAATCATTAGTGGGTAGATCTGAAGAGTTTCCTAGAGCTGGGGCTGGAGCTGGGGCTGGGGCTGGGGCTGGGGCTGGGGCTGGGGCTGGGGCTGGGGCTGGGCTGGGGCTGGGGCTGGGGCTGGGGCTGGGGCTGGAGCTCAGAGGTAGCGCTCTGGCCTATCCATGCATGAGGTTCTAGGTTCAATCCTTTATACTAGAGACACTGGGCCTGAGACTGATCACAGATGGGTTAAACTAGCATCCCTGAACCATGACTTGATTTGAAATAAGCAGAACTCTGGCAGACAGAGCTCAGAAGCACAGCTACTCTCAAAGGGGAGGCATTGCATTCTATTTTCTAGAATTGGTATTTCTTATTTCTAATTTCTAGAACTGTTATTGTGCTTAACTTACGCTGGACTGTAGTAATGCCATGTGATCTGATATAGTGTAGTATTAATGACATCAGTGTCACTTCTGCTACATAAATTAGGCTGTGATAGGGAGTCTCTGTCCATAGCCATCTATATAACAGAGCAAATTCTTGTGGAAAGGAAATTAGGTGAGTCAGGTGGGCTGAGAACATGAGAAAGATAAGATTAGGCTTCATTTATGAACTCTGGTATCACAGGATTAATATACACTAAAACATTAATAGTCTTTTCAACAATGCTAAGCTGAACAGTGGATTTGTATTTGTGGATAAACTGAGTCTCGAGGCTTAAACAAGGTGATCAGGGTCACACAGCATAGGATGCAGAACTAAAATTTAAGCCTGTGCAGATCTGAGTTGTGGGTCAAAAGTTTTCCCATCCATGATTCCATTTCTCAAAGCATCTTTGCTTGTTTATTTTTTAAACAGAAGTAATGTCAATTCCATATCTAGAAGGATACTATTTTACTCTGTTATAACTATGCATACTGCACTGGTATGACTTTTATAGGTATATAATATTTAGATTTATTTTTGTGTGTGTTTTGGGATGAATATGTAGTCACATATGTGTGTGGTTGTTTGTGGAAGTCCCAAGAGGACATAAGGTCCCTTGGAGTTATAGGCACTTGTGAGGCACTTGATGTAGGTGCTTGTATTTGCAACTCTGGTCCTCATGACTGAATAGCAATCACTCTTAACAGCTGAGCTACCTCTCCAACTCCTATAGTTTAACTTATTCTACAATAGATGTCTTGATGGACTAGTAATGTAGCTCAGTCATAATATACTTGCCTACCATGGTCCTGGGTTGAATCCCTGGAAATATGATGGTGGTGGTGGTGGATTTGTTGGCTCACATCAGAAAAGTTTTGTACTGTTTAGTTTGAAATGGGTTCTCATGTAGTCCAGGCTGGCCTTGAACTTATCTTATGGCCAAGGATGACCTTGAATGCCTGCTCCTCCTACCTCTACCTTGTACATGTGTGGGTTTCAGATGTGGGCAACAGTGATTGGTTTTTGCAGTGTGAGGGATTAAACCTGAGACTTCATGAGCACTAGGCAAGCAATCTACTAATACTCTCCCAAGTCCTCAGATAGGAAAACTTTATGTCAGTGCTCTTATTACCTATCCAATTACTCGGATACTTCCAGAGTCTTGTAGGGCTCAATAAGTGCTAAATCCTTTCTTTCATTAGTGAAAGAACATGAAGGGGGTCATCACTGTAAGAAGGGAACAGTGGTGTTGGCCTTAGCGTGGCAGATCCTGGGGAGATGCTAATGCTGTTTTCTAGAAAATCAGGGACTTTACTGCATGCCTCTGCTGTTGGCTCCTTACTCCTCCTTGTTTAAACTTTTGGTGACAGCAAGATTAAGGGTCACCCTCATCCTATGCATCCTGGACCCACTATCAGTGGGGAGTTGCAGACTGGAGTAGTAAGAACACATTTCTTCAGCCCAAACTCCCAGGTCTGCCCCTAGCTCTGACAGGCCAGAGAGACTGCCAATTCTTTCATTTGCAAGGAGGGCTTCCTGTGGAAGCAGCTTTGGGCTCCTAGACATGAGACTGTATGGAGTATATGTGCATGTGTGTGTACGTGTGTGTGTGTGCATGGATACATTTAAGAACAAGTATTGACACATGAATAACTGTTTTAATATTCTGAAAACCAAAATATGATTGGTTTCTCTCTCTCTCTCTCTCTCTCTCTCTCTCTCTCTCTCTCTCTCTCTCTTTCTTTCTTTTTGGTGTCTACAAATTAATGATTTTTTTCCTTCTGGCTTAATTCATCTTTTTAACATTTTAATTCAAATTTGGCCAGTAATTGGTTCTATCATGGACAGAGGAAGCTGGTAGTTTTTCCTATTTTTGGGGAAGATTCCAGGCTTACTTCTTCAGTAAACTTTCAGAGCCTCATGCAAGTTAAAACCAAGGCTGGTTTAGTGCAGAGAGAATGAACACACCCCAGACCAGGGCTTCAGTATTAAGAGTGTTCTGGCTGTTGTTGCCCCAAGCAATCCCTCACAATGGCGCATAGACAAAAACACTTTTACACTTTTAAGGCATGACCCCACTTCTCTAAGCAGACCTGGCTGCATGTCAATCAAAACTGAAACCGTAAGATAACTCTTAGGGCAATGTGCTTATTCTAGGGACACCTCATCCTATGCCAATACCTCACAGTACATGGTGAACCTAACTTTACTTCTTCTAATCCTCCCTTGTTTCTGTGAAAGAGCCTTCACCTTAGAGTTAGCTCGTTTTTGTGATGTTTCAGGAGATCAGTGTACATGTCATTAGTTTAAATTAAAATTTATTTATTATTATTGTGTCTCTGTGTGGGTGGAGGTCAGTAGACCACTCTGTGGAGTGGATTCTCTCCTTGTACCTTTACATGGGTTCTGGGAACTCAGGTCTCCAGGCATGAAGAGTAAGTGCCTTTATCTCAAGAACCATGTCATTGTCTCTTCAACCCTGTCATGTCATTTTTCTATCTATTACCTACTACCTATCTATCTATCTATCTATCCATCCATCCATTTATCAATCCATCCATCCATCCACCTACCATCTATCTGTTGGCTTTCAAGATATGGTTTCTCTGTGTAACAGTCCTAACTCTCCTAGAACTCACTCTGTAAACCATGCTGGTCTTGAACTCACAGAGCCTGCCTCCAAGTGCTGGGATTAAAGACATGTGCCACCACCTCCCAGCCTCATTTTCATGAAAAACCAAATTTATAAGTGTTTCCTTTCCTTGACTTTTATAACGATCGTGTAAAAATCCTGACTTGACTTCTTAGGGTCCAAGAGCTGAGTTGTAATCTAATGCAGTGCAGGGACCTCTGCGCTTACAGTCCACCGGTCAGAATCTATCCAGCTTCATTTTCAGTCCTGAGTTTCCCTTGCCTGAGCTTCTCTGAGTGGTTCTGGAGTGTGCACGCATAAGAATGTACACACTGCACACATAGCTATCCAATAGTGGTGCTCTATCGTTTGTAGGAATGTATCTTCATTAGCAACTCCCTGATTCTAATTCTATTTTAGTTTTGTCCCTATAAGATGTTGGAATTCTTGAAAACTGACTACCACAGCTTCCGTTCAAAAAGTGCTCTGCCTAGCTTTCCTCCCGCGACCTCATTTTTAGAGCACCGTCCTCTTTATTCTATAGCAGTTACCTCACTGGCTCCCAAGACACTTTCAGCCTTGCTGCTAAGATACCTGTTCCTTCTGGGCCCTGACCCAGTGTACTCTCAAGCTCCCTCACAGCCCAGCCCCCTAGGATATGGTAAATTGTATAACTCTTCCCTCTCTGGTTTGTTTCAGGGCAGTTGACAGGTCTGAATGGGAAACACTGCCAAATGGTGTACTGAAAGAAACAAGCACACAGTTTTCTCCAAGGTATGTGAGGTTTCTATCATTAATCTCCACAACCCTCCTGGGTAGGAGACTATGGGCAAGTTCTCTCATGCCAGCTGTTTGGAGTTGAGGGGATGGGGCAGGCCTGAGTGGTGCAGGGTGGTGGAAAGAGTATGAATCCGAGAAGCAAAAACCTACAACTCCGGAGCTTCTTGCCACTTGCAAACTAAGATCTGAAAACTGCCACACAGGCTGCAGCCTGCACAAAGGCAGGCTTGACTTTGGTGGGCCAGCTTCACTTTTCACAGATTGCTATTCATATATGGGTGTCCATATGCTCCCTCCGATGAGCTCAGCACACCAAGCCAGACAAGTTTCAGGCCTGCAGGGAAAGAGTGTTTGAATGGTCTCAGCATAGCTCTTCTCTTGCAGAAATGTTCTGACTATACCATGACATTCTTCCCAGGCCAATGTGGATGGATTGTGTGCTTGGCTGGCATCTTCTCAGGGCCCTCATCCTCACAGATGCTGAGTGTTGGGGCCAAGAGGTGGTTATCAGCACAGGCTCTGACACCAGCTTAGTGCATACAGCTGACACGGTTCTGCCTTTACCTTTGGCCTTTTCTTTGTTTATTGTTTTTAGTTTCTATATTTGAGACAGAGTTTTACTCTGCAGGTAGCTCAGGCTACTCTGGAACTGATTGTATAGTCCAAGCTAACCTCAAACTCTCCATCCTTCTGCCTCAGCCTCCCAAGGGCAGGGATTACATGTGTGCGCCACCACATCTGCATGCCTTTGTCTTTTTGGCATTCATTGCCTTCCTTAAAAAGCAGCTTGACTACACACAGGGCTTAGTAAGTGCTATTGAATCCAGCAGATGACTATTTTCCTACATCATGGTCTACTGCTTATAGAAAAATATCTATAATGCAACAGTGGAAATATAAAACAGAGGCATTGGTAAGAAAATCAAAATATAACCCCTATCTGCAGCTTGGCTCTCTTCCTTCCAAGATGGTATCCAACACCTCTACGATCCAGTTTAAGTTGATCTAGTGTGTCAGGATGGGTTTATTTTTCATGTGTTCATCAAGGTCTACCTCAAGAATCTGAATTACTGGGCTGGAGAAATGGCTCAGCAGTTAAGAGCACTAACTGCTCTTCCAGAGATCCTAAGTTCAATTCCCAGCAACCACATGCTGGCTCACAACCATCTGTAATGGGATCTGATGTCCTCTTCTAGTGTGTCTGAAGACAGCTACATAAACATGAACTCATATACATAAAATAAATAATTCTAAAAACAAAGGAGAACCCAAATAACTGTTGTAAATAGGCTCCCATCTGTCTAGAAATTAAAAAAAGAAAAAATGCTGAAAAGTAAAAAATCTGTCTATGCAATGAATAACTTGTGCCAAAGACGAGGAGTTAATGCCCAGAGAACACTCAAGAGATGTTTTACATGGCTCACTCAGCCATAATACCTCTAAAGATATACCCCTGCAACTCACCAGTGTACAGACCAGAAAGCATGGTTTCATAATGTTAACGGGGACCACTCACCTACAAACTGCTACCTGCGTCCGAATCCAGGTAGTGGTCCCATGAAAATCACTCTCAAGTTCTGCAGGATGCACCAGTGGCCCTGAACGGCCAGCTGAAAATGCTGGTGTCTGTGAGCCAGCAGCACCACTGGATTTTACCATGAAGGGTGCTTCAAGTTCTCTGTGAATGTTTGGTCAGAAAAAACCCTACCTGGTAAAGTGACAGGCATGCTGTGTAGGGATTTTGTTATAGACTGTAACTGTCAAAGCTCTTGAGGGTCACAAAACGTTCACAGAGGAATCTGGATGTCACCACTACTAAAATGACAGTGTGTGGTGCTGTATGTGATATTTCTCAGCAGACCAGACTATTATGTAACTCAAAATACCTACTCACTCAGCCAACGTGCACACCTGTGGGTTCCTTCTCCTTGTGCCTAAATTACAGAACTGATTGATGTTGGTCATTCCTCATCTAACTTCTTGCTTTTCTTACTAATTTTTGGGCCAGGACTTTCACACTTCTGTTAGGAATTTCTCTTTGTCAAGAACTGAAGAGTACATCACAACCTTAAAACACGATTGGGGTGCCTTTCTGTTTAGTATTAGGGTAAACGGGGGGGGGGGGGATCATGAACTAGCTGGCGGAAGGTCCCGTGATTCGCACATCTTCCATGTCTTCCATGTAGTGCCAGGTGACTTCCCTGACGACCAAGACGTCCAGACCTGGTAGTCTTCAATGGTTTCCCCAAGGTATTTTCAGCTGCAAGGGAAAGGTCAGGAAAGCGAAGCAAACAAACGTCCTGGCAGGCAGACAGATAGGAAAAGAGTACACAGGTAAGCAACAGCTGGCAAACTCCTGGCTTCATCACCCAGAGTTAAGATCCACCCCACCATGGCAGGGACGCCCTTCTGGCTCACCTGGGCATCCTTTAGTTTGGATGAAGCCATAAACCTGTCAACCCCCTCCCCTTTAATCGACCAATCAGAAATGATGAGAGGAAAGACAAAACTCACTCCACCACAGCCTAGAGGATCTGACAATCAGATCTGAGAATCACACACTGCGATGTGATGTGTGAGTGAGTGCTTCTTCCTTTGTAACAGAGATCGCTGCCTGACATTCTTCCTGCTTTGTTCGTTCCTGAACAGCTGGGAAAACGAACCTAGTCAAGACTCCTACAAGGTACCAGTTAAGTACAGGTATCTGGGTTCAAAACCCTCAGCTGGGAATTTCTCATTTGTCCTGAACTGCACTTACCAAGAAAATCGCCGCACAAAGGATTGTGGACGAGTGAAACGACCGAATTTCCTCTAAAAGGGGATGAAGATTCTACACTTTCTTGATTGGGCTATTTCACGTTTGGAAGGGCGATATAGGAGACCCCTGTAGCCGCTGCTCACTCCTTCATATTCTAAAGCGAGAACTGGGACAGAGGAAAAGCACGCAAGAAGGCACTCACGAGCGAAAAGGCAAACATTGGCGTGACCCTTCGCTATGAAGTTAACTGACAACAGGAAGGAAGCTATTAACCTCGCTCCTCTCCTCCTCTCGCCCTGGTGACAGCCAGCAACTCCTCCTCCCAGGCTGAGACCTTAGAGCAAAAATGCAAAGGAGCGCCTGGCTGCCTCAACTCTGCGCTTCTCTCCCAGGGGAAGAAGAGGCAAGAGAGGAGGGCGCAGCCTGAAGCCAAGTTCAGTCTTTTGTGACTCGAGCCTGATCGTCCAGAAGAGGTTCCCGGGACTCCAGCATTCTCCCTCAGGCTGCGCAAGGCAGATACCCTTCTGACAAACTTGGTTCACCCCTCTCGCCCCAAGTTTGAGCGCGGTCCGCAGGTGGTGCAAGCGCCCCAGCTCTCCGGCGCCCCCTGCTGGCGAGAGGGGAAGGCGGCCGCGGCCGCGGAGCCTCCCTGGGCACAGCGCAGGGAGAGAGCTGGGCGCCGAGAAGAAGCTGCGAGCTTCCCCGATGGTGCCGCCGCCTCCTCCGAGCCGGGGAGGAGCAGCCAAGGGGCAGCTGGGCAAGAGCCTGGGGCCGCTGCTGCTACTCCTGGCGCTGGGACACACGTGGACCTACCGAGAGGAAACCGAGGACCGCGACAGGTAAGGGCCACCTGCCCTAGAGGGAGGATGAGCTGGGTGCGATCAGGACTGACTGGCGGGGTGCAGACGGTTTCAGGTGGCGAATCCACAGGTCCCTGTTCGCTGAGCCGCTGGCGGAGAGGTTAGCTGTTCCAGGTGACTTCCATCTCTTGCGGGAACCGCCTCGGCGCTCCCAGCTGTGAGTCGGGACGCTGGATGCCCTCTGTCCCGCTATCCTGCCGCGCTCCGTGTGGACTTATGTGGTTTTTCTTGTCGCTTGGTAGTGGGATCGACCGGTGCCGGACGCTGTCCTGTCTTCTCCCGGGACCAGTAGCAGCCCGTGCGTCTGGACGCAGTGCCCAGCGCGTTCTGCTCTTCACTCTCCCGCCGACCTTAACAGAGTTTCCTCTCCAACTTTCTTTTCTCCCTTAGAGAATGTGCTCGGAAAACAAGATCACCACGACCAAATACCCGTGTCTGAAGTCTTCGGGCGAGCTCACCACGTGCTTCAGGTAAAGCTGGGGCCCTGCGGAGTCTAGAGGGACAGACGCTGCTTGTCAAGCAGGGCTTTGGAATCGCGCTGATGGAGCCGGGGCTGTGTGTACCCGAGTCAGGGTGGTGCCTGGTAGTGCGAACATTTGTGCTCATCGGGCTTGGAGCAAAGCGAGCAACTGAGTTTGTATCAGCGAGTGCCTGAGATCTGAGAACATGTACCGTTCCGCGAAAAGCTTGCACGGTAGAGGTTGGAGTGAAAAATTTTGCAAGTTGTTGAGAGCGGATTGGATTGTGGGTGTAAACTTGGTGGAGAGGAATGGCTTCCTGCTCGTTTGCGTTTTGTTTTGAAAATACAGCCAGCAACAAGGAAATGCTTGGCACTTGGCTTGCTTTTGACCTTGTGTTGGGACAGAGTGTACCACTGTCGCGGTCTCTGTAGGCAAAATTGTAACCAGAGGATTGTGGGTAGATGGCCTTGAGTGAAAACAAATCGTCAAGATTGTTGAAACTCATGGTCTTTAAGAAAAAGACAGGTTTCCCTGGGAGAATGGCAAGCGGGAGTTAAAACAGGTGGGTCCTATCCCAAAAGAGAGGATCAAGGTCCCTTGTTTTCGGCCTTTTGGAGCTACCAATTGACTTGGTTTTTGAATCATTGATTCTGGACTTCTGCCCATTCTCTCACAGAATGGAGGTGGCACACATCCCTAAATGTTTGTTGCTTTGTCCGAGTTTTTAAGATGCTAAGGCATCGGGTTAGCACACTTAGAGCAGATTGAGAACCTACTTGGGTCCTACAAAATAAAACAAATCTCAGTGTGTCTTCAACGTGCTGTGGCCAACCAGCTAGTTACAGCGCTTTCTGTTCAGAAAACTTTCTTCCTTACACCCAAGGTTCAGGTGTGAGGTGGTTTCCAGGGCAAGCCAATGGGATTTATGGAAGTGCCATCAGCTATATTGTGCTTTTAGAGCAGCCATTGGCAACCAGGATGGATTGACAGTAGCTGCTTCACCTATGTGAGCTCCAAAAGGGGGCTCCCTGCTCCTGCACGTGGTGGTTAGGAGCACTGAACAGTAGTTGAGATGTGAGGGGCATGTTCACCTGGCAGATGGGGACTTTGGGAGGTGCACCGGGTGAGCAAGGTCATCCAGCTGGTGACATGGCTTGGTAGTACTGGCTGCAGGGTTACTTGCCTGGTTCTGGTCGTGCGTTTCATCCACGTGACCATGGTATTTCCTAGGACATGTTGTTTTCCTATCACTGCTGTATAAAGCTTCCAATTTAACCTGGAGCGTGTCCCTAAGATGGTTCGCTCATTTGTTCAGTCCCTAAAGGTCAGACGTCACATAAATCAGTGATGGTTACAGAGCTTGTGTCAGGCTTTTAGAAACCATCAGGGCCTGATTATTCTATTTGTTACGCTCCTTTGGCCAATGTTTCCAGATTTCTTAAAGTAGTGTGGTACTTCGCTTACCCTATCTCATTCAGAGACATTAACATGTGGGGCTTGGCACATGTGTTCACTAACCAGTTACTTGATGGAACGGCCTGCTGGACCTAGTGCTCTATCAAGGAAAAGAGTAAAGAGTTTTAATCTGTATAACAAGAAGGGCTGTTTCAGCTAAAAAAAAAAAAAAAACATCAGTCCCTGAGTGCTGAGTGTGCTAATAGTATAGCTGTTGTTTAATTTTTTGAGACAGGACCTCATTATACAGTCCAGTCTAGTCTTGAACTCAAGATCTTTCTGCCATCCAAAGTGCTGGGATCAAGGTCTAAACTACTACTACGCGTGGTTGACGTAGCTTATAAATTTATTAATTTCTTTGTGGAAGTCAAGAGTTCTGTGCGTATTCTGTTAGCTTTTTTTTTCTCTCTCCTTTTATTTTGTTTTGCTGTTTGAGACAGGGTCTCACTCTGTAGCTCAGGCTGGCCTCTGGCTTCCAATTCATGCTTGCTAGCCTCCTCTTCCACCCTTCCAGGTGTGTTGCCCCACTATGACCAGACAATTTTATAATGAAAGTCATTTAGAAGTTTCCTCACTTGGTTCTTGAGCTTCAAGAATGGCAGAGTGCTGTGGGATGCTGGGGTGTGGCCCTATAGGTCCTTTCTCTTTCAAGTCTTGCCAGCCTACTCTCATGGCAGTGCCTGGGCACTGGGTAGACTACGAGACTCCACTGAGGTCCCTTCACTGGATCTGTGTCTTAATGAGATGTGTGTTGAAGTCAGTGGAAAGCCATGTCAAAAGCAGGGTCTTCAAAACACAAGACAGCGTGGTTCTCAATCTGTGGGTTGCAATCCCTTTGCCAAACCTCTAATCTCCAAAAAGATTTTTTCATTATGATTCATAACAGTAGCCAAATGACACTTCTGAAGCAGCAATGAAAATAATTTCATAGTTGGGGGTCACAACATGAGGAACTGTATCAAAGAGTCAGAGCATTAGGAAGATTACGATACCGTAAACTCTTTTGCTAGATCCTCGGGAGTATGGAGGCTTCTGAAGCTGAGCAAGCACTAGTGCTTCTCAGCATATTACCCTAAAAGGAGAGCCACTCCCCTAACCTGGAAAGCATACCCCCCGCCCCTCTGGTTTCTCTCAAGCTATGAGCAAGGTGGCACCTATAGGAGAAATGGCTTCAGCACTGGGAAAATACCAGATGGCTAGTGAATGATTTTTAGCATATGAAAGGATTCAGAGCTTGCTGGAGGGATTTTTTTCACAAGGTCATTGTTGGCAAGGAGAGTAGATCGAACCTAGGTAAAATGAACAGAGGCTGGAGATAAGCCTGACTCCTTGCTGCGAAATGTAAAGTGGGCTCACAATCGTGTTTTTCGTCCTGGACAGCCTTGTGGTTTATGACTTCAGCTAAGCAACTCTACTCTGTACTTTTAGCACTTGATTCCAGATATCAAATGACAATAGTTTTGAAGACTTACTCTGGACTTGGCACGGTGCTGTGAACTCTGTTACATTGTCTCGGATGCATAGAGCCACCTGTAGCTTTTCTGTTCTCTCGGTTTAGTTGAGTGGGAATATCATAATCAGAGGCATGGAGAGTGGCATGCAAGGGCTCACGGCTACACAACAACCTCCGTGATTTAAATCCGGGTTTGTCTGACTTGTAAGTCCTGGGATCCTCCTTCATTATCTCGGGGAGCCCATAAGGTAGGGTGAATGTTCCAGATCCAGGGGTGGAAAAAGAAAGACTAAACTCAAATGGCTGAACATTTCTGACAGTCGGGGGAATGCTAACACCCACAGTGATCTTGGTTCTCCTTTGGCGCCGTTGCCCTTGAGGTCTGTTTCGGACAGTTGAATTTAAATGATCATATTATATATGAAACAGGTTCATGCACATGCAGCCCTCCTTCCTTTTAGTACTTTACCTCAATCTTGGGTCCACATCTCTAGAGTTTTTGCTAGCCAACGTGCATACTGCCAAGCCCCCAGAGTTTAAACACTCTTTGCATGAGTGCCAGTGACAGCTTAATGAGTCTAAAGCTAACATTTGTCCAACATTATAACCAGCACAGGACATTCTCTCACCAGTAGTTAAGATATCAGAGCTCGGGCATGACTTATCTAAAGTAGGGATTCTGACAGCCAAGGCAAGCGTATAAAACAGGCACAGATAGCCATTGCGGCTTTACCTCCCTAAAACTATCATTACTGTCCCTCCATCCACCCCTCCCGTCTGCCACAAGGTGATTTTCCTTTTCCAAACCTTGTACTTTATCTTTCTTTGATGGTGTTTTACATCAGTAAAATGACATGTTAAAATGACCTAAGTAGAAAGACAATCCAGCTTTTATTGGGTGAGGCTATGCTAGCAAACATTAACTCATTGGAATCCTTGGTCAAAGATTTACATATCTATTAAGACTTAGAGCCCTTCTAGAGGATATCAGCACATAACAGAATAAAGTACAGATAGTCTGAAGGGCTTATTTTGGACAAAAGCCTTTGTAACTGGAGGCGGTACACAGTGGCGACAGCAGAATTCGAATCTGTGTCCTTCACACTGTATAAATGACGGAAAAGAGACAGGAGCTAGGAATGGCATCTCAGGCAAGGGAAGCACTGGGTTTGTTTCCCAAGGTGGCTCTTTACCACAGACTGCATTAGTGAGCTCAGCTGAGAAAGCCACCTGTGATTTTGGTCTTAGTTCCTGCGTCTCCAAGCAGAGATGTGATCCAGATACTCCACCCCTCCTCCTGCCTACCCACTGCCCTCTCACTGGGGAGTGCTCCAGCCTAAGGTGGCTCAGGTTCCCATGGGAAAAAAATGACAAGGGCTGCAGGAACTTGCACTTTAAGATAGTACAGCCATGTGGCTGTGTCGCCTGTGGGAATGTGAAGGTCCATGTGGTGTTTCTGCAGACGTGTTTACTTAGAGCGAGAGGGCCACTTAATTAGGCTAGCACCCAGGGATTGACAGCATTGAGGTTTTGGCTAAAGGTCATCTCAAGGGAAGACTGCAGAGAGCGAGCCTTGTCCTGGCAGGTTGCCTATTGCTTTCCCCTTGAGGGCTTCGGTAATGTCAGAACACACAGGCTCATAAACTCGTTGCTCCTCTTTGAATCTCTAGTCTTTCATTCCTTTCGACCTTGAACCCACTTCTTAAGATCCAGGCTTTCCTTTTCTCCTCTGGAATCTAAGGATCGTATTAAGGATGTTCAGAGCTGCTGTGAGCTCTGTAAATGAGTTAGCTTGTGTGATGCACTTTGAGAAGTTCAAGATTCGAGGGAAGTGCTAGGTCAATCAGTGTCACTTCCTGTCACCCCTGAACCTCAAATGGGGCATGGGGGGGGGCTCACAGAAGTTGTACAGTGGACACACACTGACTTCTGTGAATTTTACAATTGAGACTTTAAAAAAATACGTATATAATATTTTTTTTAACTTTTGATTTCTTCATGTCCTGTAACCAAAATGCATGGTGTCTTCATCTATTGGTGCTTATTATCAAATTCTGGAGGATAACCAGGAGCAACGATAAGAGTCTGTATTGTTCTGGGGTGTCCCTGGGATACTTCTGACCAACAACTCTGGGGAAGTATTTCATACCTGGCAATGGGATTTTATTTAGTAACCTATGGCTTCTGGTAGGACCCAGCATACATTCTAAAATGTAAAACTAGATTTAGACACAGCAGTGGTGTTTCTGTATTGGTCAACATGCCTTGTTTCTAGATGCTTCTCCAAGCATAGGGTAGCCCAAAAATCTAGTGTTCTGGGACATGACACTGAGCATCTTAGCATCAGTGTCATCTGCATCAGTGTCATCTCTATCAGATGTCACAATCATCCCCTGCTGACCACCGAAGGTTTTCTACTTGTGACTACAGAGTGGTGGGCAGCACAGCCAGGTTGAATTGGACGCTGACTCCATTTTGGAAGGATTAAAGAAGTTGGCTTTTTGTCTGGGGTTGGAAATGGTAGTTCCTGCAGACATGACTTGAGATCCTTAGTCTGTTAGATTTTTTTTTTTCTTGTTTATGGATTCTTTTGCTCTGTCCACTGCCTCCATCCCATGGCCTACTAGCCAAGGAGGAGGAAACAGAGGAACTCTGTGAATGGCTGTGACTCATTCAGGACACTTGGGTCCCTTTTCAGGAAGCATGGTTTCACCAGCCCTCATCACGGAGGGAATGGGACAAAGGTGGTAAAGCACAGAGGGGGTCCCACTACATCCAGGGAAGACACTCTCCCTTTCTGCGCCAGGCTGTCTATAACTGTCAACCCTCTGAGGCCATGGACTGTCTGTTCTCTCATAGCCTTGACCTCAGGTCAGCTCCATATTTGAAACAGAGTGGTCCATCCGTATGCACTTGTTAAATGGCAGAGTGAAGCAAATTTGATTTAAATGTGTTAAGCATTGTGGGACTTCGGTTGCTACTCCTGTGTGTGTTCTGTGTCCTTTAAAAGCTGAGCCAGGGGCTGACATGTGGCCCCATAGGTAGACGTAATTGCTGTCAACCCTGTTACCTGAGTTCAACAATTGGGACCCACATAGTATGTGAGAAAAGTTGTCCTGTGACAACCACACATGTGCTGTAGCATGAACTGCCCCCCCCACACACACTAAGAAATTTAATTGGTAAAAGCTAAAAATTAGGAAAGTGTTTTATTTTATTTAATCTTTAAAAGGAGATCTCGCTGTATTATTTAGCTCATGCTGGCCTTGAACTCACTGTTTTTCCACCTCAGCCTCCCAAGTTCTGGAATTACAGGTGTGTTGCATCAAACCTGAAAGGAAGGCTGCTGTAGGAAGGAGATCAATTGCTCTTTTGAAGTAATACCATTGTCTCCATTGCGTCTCAGCCCAGCCCGCTTCTCTGTCCTTTCCCATGTGATACATATGCTGGATAGTGGTGATTATAGTCTCGTCTCCAACTTCCTATCCTAAATTACACCCCCAAATGACACGTGGGCTCCTCCCCATGTGATGCAGACAGTGATTTGAAGGGCAGGGAGGCAGTTTTTAAGAGGGATCCCTTTCCTTCCCACAGGAACAGGTAGCAGAAGAGGGGAGGCAGGAGTGCGTTGAGAGTGGTGGCCAAGGTCAGATTTTCTATCACTTTTCACACATCCTCAGTTCACAGATGGACTAGCCTGCCCCATGGCTCTGCTTTCATCACTGTGTCCTTGGAGATCCGATCTTCCTACTACCGATTGTTGTTGAAACGACTGCTCCCTGGCTTCCTGTGGCTAACATCGCTTCATCTTTTTCTAAATGAAGTTGGGGCGGCGCACCCGCTTTATCCTAGCTGCTATGTTTTCTCAAGAGCAGGTTTTCATTTCACTGTGTCCAAATCCATGTTCAGCTTCCCCAGATCTGCTTCCTGCTCAGCTGGACCAGGATGTCTTTATGAATGAGAGAGGCTGCTGCATTGTGATCGCCCTGCTTAGAGGCTGGAGAACAAAGCTCGCATTCTCTCCCACTGTCTCGCTCTTTATTTGGGGGATGAGAAAGCGGACAGCTATAACATCTGCAACGCCTCTTATGCCAAGTTAGCCCCCCGCTTCCACAGATCTATTAGCTAATTTTAAAGTCTTAGCACTTTTCTCTTGGTCAGCACATGCCCATTGGGTGCTCCATTGTGCCAGGCTTGATTCAGTGGATGGAAAATACATTTGAAGGGATCGTGCAAATGTCTGTTCTGGTGGGACTTATGGGTTCTCATTCATCTTCCGGGAAAGGGTGTTTTAATATCTTTTTTGGTGCACGTCTGAGTAATGTTTATTTCTTGAAGTTTCTTATAGCTTAGATGTATATTTTCAGAAAAACAACAACAAATAAAGCAACCCTTGCAGCTACAAGCAGAGACATGAAACTACATGAATGGCAATGATCGCTTCCCCACCCCCCACCACCCCCTCCTCATCCTGCCAGAAATTAGTATGTACCACAGGTTTCTTGCTTCCAAAAAGTTCAAGAACTTCCAGAGCACTATGGGAAAGCTAATTTTGGGCCATATGACTGACAGGTAAATGGCCAATTGTCCAGCCATGGACAAATCAGTTCACTGTTACCTTGCTCATTACAGTGAAATTCAAGCTAGACAGCTATGAGTTTGGCTCCACACAGAATTATGAGCTGGCTTAAAACAAGAGGGTTTTGTTTGTTTGATTCTGATGTCTTCCTCTTTCCTTCTGAGTGCTTCTGTGGCAAACCTTCCTATATTGGCAGCTCTTACTCAGACTGTCTTAGTATATGTCAAAATCAAGTGGCAGGGCCAGGACAGCCACTAAGCAGCCTTTGGAGGTGGTTTGTCTTCCTTCATCATTGACTTGCATGTCAATTACAAGCGCAGATCGGAAGTACCCTGACACCCACGTGATAGGTTACCTTAGAGTTTGTATATTAGAAAGCTTTTTACATTCAAGATAAAAACACTAGTTATGTTTTTTAAAAATATACCTTTAAAGCAGTCATTTTTAATGAACACTTTCCTACATCATAATTTTATTTGAAAATATTAATCTCCCCCCCTCTGTGTGTGTGTGTATGTATGTATGCATATGGAGAATAGAGGGCACCTTGTAGGAAATCTTTCACCTTGTAGGTCTTGGGGAGCAAACTTAAACCACCTAGCTTGGCTATAAGCACTTTTCCCTCTTTCTTTCTTTCTTTCTTTCTTTCTTTCTTTCTTTCTTTCTTTCTTTCTTCCTTCCTTCCTTCCTTCCTTCCTTCCTTCCTTTCATTAATCATGTTATTTGTTTACATTTCAAATGTCCCCCTTCCTTGTCTCCCCTCCACGAACCCCCCTATGCCTCTAAGAGGGTGTTCCCCCCACCTCACCCCTCTAACATCCCCCTTCTCTGGGGCATCAAGCCTCCACAGGACCAAGTGCATCCCCTCCCAGTCCTCTGCTAAATATGTAGCAGGAGACAAGGAACTGTCCATGTATGCTCTTCAGTTGGCGGCTTAGTCCCTGGGAGCTCTGAGGGCCCTGTTAATTGATACTTTGTTCTTCCTATGGGGTTGCCATCCCATTCAGTTCCTTCAGTCCTTCCCTTAGCTCTTTCATTGGGGTCCCTGGGCTCAGTCCAGTGTTTGGCTGTGAGTATCTGCATCTTTATAAGCACCTGTTCCTTGCTGATCCCCAAGTCATATTGTATATGGATCTATATATGGCAAAGAAACATTCCATGTTACAGTTACACTGTATGTAAAAAAAACCCTTTAATCTTTATTATCATGTATATGTGTGTATAATGCTCATCAGAATGGGGAGGGGCATGCATGCCTGGATATGCAGGTCAGAGCATAGCTCTGTGGAGTCAGCTCTCTCCTTTTTCCTTCCACTTCCCAGGGACAGAACTCAGGGAGTTGGGTTTGCATGGCAAGTGTCTTTACCCCTGAGCCATCTTGCTGGTCCCCACTGAAACTTTTGAATTTAACTGTTATTTCCCTTTAAATGATGCCAACTGTTTTGTTCTGGATAGTAATGTCCTCTGACAGAATAGGGCAGCTGGAGTGGAGAATGAAGAAATGAAAGGAAAAATCTGAAGGAACAAAGGGAGTTATTTGAATCCTTTATTTGTGCTAAGGATATATAAAAAAAAAAAAGCTATACAGCAAAGAACAAAAGGCTAAAATTTTGGCTGGGAAAAGAAAAGGTCCCATAAAAGTCCAGTTTTTAATATATATACATATATATTATATATTTTAATATATATATTTACTGTAGTATATATTACATAATATAACTATATATTATATAATAAATTGTAGTACATATAATATATAATATAAACTATATAACAATATATATTACATACAATATACTATATATAGTAATATATAATATATAATTAATATTATATTATTAAATATATCCTATTGTATATTTATTTAAATTATATATAATTTATAATATATATCATGCTATATATTTAATAATTAATATATCATACCCATACTGCACTCACATGTGAGTGTTAGTGACATTTATGTTAGTCATGTGGAAGTTCACAGTCTGGCAATGTGCATGTTTTAACTGATTGAGCCTCAGTAGAAGGCAGACTAAGTTCAGATAGGTGGCTGGTGAATCTTTGAATATGAAGTTGTATGATCCCTCATGCCTGCCTGCCTGCCCGCAACTGTATCTTTTCTTTGATTTTTTATGTTTTTGAGAATTTCATACATGAGCACTATATTTTTTATTTTCCACCCTTCTCAAGCATCTATCCAACTCTTCCTATGTCTTCCCCATCCCCTCAAATTTATGGCCTCTTCTTTATTCTCTCACTCTCTCTATCTGTCTCTGTCTGTGTCTCTGTCTGTCTCTCTGTTTCTGTCTCTCTGTCTCTCTGCCTCTCTCTCTCTCTCTGTCTCTCTCTCTCTCTCTCTCTCTCTCTCTCTCTCTCTCTCTCTCTGTGTGTGTGTGTGTGTGTGTGTGTGTGTGGTGTGTAACATAATGGATCCATTTAGTGTTGCTTATATGTACATGTGCTTAGTGTTAACCAGTTGGAATTGGATAACCCATCAGGGGCTTGTCTATGGTGAAGATTGAGTCTCCCTAAGACATTAATTGTATCTCTTCATTTAGGAATGTGTCCTTGTGACATTTCCCTCACCCATACCAGCATGTCCTAGTGTCCTTGTGAGAGTCTTGTTTAGACAACAATCTAGAGGTTTTGTGGGTGCTGTTGTCATGGCGAGAAGACACACTCACAGCAGGAGTCCTGGTCCTCTGGCTCTTACAATCCTCTCTTCTAAGATGTGTCCTGATCCTGAAGTGTAGAGATTGAACTGTCTGTCCATGGACCAATTGAGGCTGTATGCTGCACAGTCACTGATTCTTTGCATTTTGACCCACTGTGGATCTCTGTAACAATCTCTGTCCGCTGCACTCAGAACCATTCTCTGATGAGGGGTGAGAGCTACACATGCCCAGGGGTAGAAAGGTAAGAATTTAGAGTGCAGTTAAGAATTATGCTGGTCTAGTAAAGTAGTGATAGTAGGTTGGCTTCTAAGATCTATGGCCTCACTAACCATATGCAATTGGCTAGGTTTCTAGTACCAGGATGGTTTCAGTCCTGCTGAGAAGGCCTTAAAGTCCAACTAGACAGCTCTTGGCTATCAAGATATAATTGCCGCTACTGCACATTTAGGGAATTGATCTCACCAATGCTGATGATGGTGTGGTTCTTAGGCTTCGGAGCTGGGTTAATCATTGGTTTGATTCCCTCCTTGGTGACTTGTATAGCTCCTTCTAGGACTATGAAAGTTAGTCCTCACAGGTCAGATCCAGCTTGGATCTTCTGAGTCCTGTGTCTGAGTGTCTAGTGTCTTCAGCAATAGGAACTTATCTTCAATCCCTGAACAGCAGCCAAAAGCAATAGCAATAATCTATATTGTTTTGGGAGTCTCTTTGACTCCCCCGACTAACAATGTGAAGTGGGGAGTGTTTTATACCTGGAACTGGAGTTTTTATTAGGTAATATATGGCTCTGGAGGGTAGAATTGTTAGCACAAGTGGCATAACTTCATTTCAACTATATATATGCATAACATATGTATATTTACATAAATATATTCACATATATCTACATATTATATATGTGTAAATTATATACAACTATACATACATAATTTATTTGTATTATATGTAGTTTTAGGTAAATAAAAAATATGATTCCTTACAGTGTTTTCAAAGATCCTTATTTCTCTCTCCTTCTTCCCTTTCCTTCCCCAATCAAAGTACCCTATTTCTTTCTTTATATCACTTATATATTGCTATTTCCCGCTCTAGTGCTCTTTAAACAACAATCTTGCTGTGTAGGTTGTGTTGGCCCATATGTAGCCCAGACTGACTTCAAATTTACAATCCCTAGGAGTCCCTAGTATTCACCACCAAGTTTTACTCCAAGCTCTTCTTAGGTGCCTGAACACTCTAGTAACTTTACTTCCCTGAAAACTATAGGATATAAAAAAAAGAAAAAGTTTGGGGACCAGAGAGATGGCTCAGTGGTTAAGAGTGCTTGCTGCTCTTCCAGAGATCCTGAGTTCAGTTCCCATCCCTCAGAGGTATCTAAAGCCCCAGCTCTGGGCACCTTCACACAGGTGCGTGCATGTGCATGTATACACACACACACACACACACACACACACACACACACACTCATAAGTTAAACGAGCAATCCTAAGAAGGAGGATTTAGATCATATTCCCCCATTTCCTCTTTAACTCCCACCAGACCCCCCTACCCATCTACTTCCCAATTTCATGTCCTTTTTTATTATTACTAATTGCCTGGGTCAATTATCACTGACCCTTATGTGCATGAGTGTGGGGTCACCCAGTGGGGTATGGACAACCTACCAGTAGCCATAGCCACAAAGAGAAGTGATGTATACATGTATGAAAAGTGACATACTATACCTGTATGGAATTTTGTTCATGGTGTCTGTAAATAAAATTTTATGATCTATTAAAGAGGGTTTAGGAGAGGGGAGGATGCTGGAAGCATGGTGTCAGTCTCTCTGGCAGAAACTAAGTTAGACAAGATGTCCAAAAACAGATGTTAAACTCTGCCGGCAAAACTAAACAAAATCCATCCCTCACTAGTGTACTTTAATAAAAGGGTGTCTCACCATATACATTTTGATTTCTTTGGGTGATACTGTCCACTGTGGTGACTTCAGGTTATCCGTAAAATCAATTTACTTTCAGTGATATCACTGAAGAAGAAAATATTACCTAAAATGGTGTGTAAAAACTGTGATGTTTGTAGCTTTGGTTTTTGTGGACCCTTCGTCCAGGATGGTGGCAGGTGTTGGAGAGAATTATCTACTCTGGCCAGTTCTAGTAAAATATCACTTGTAGAGAAGAAGACACTGGAGTCCTGGTCCCGACCCACTGAAACAGAATTCACATCTGGACAAAGTCCCTTGGTATCCTCAACCAGGCTTCAAGGGGCCAGGCCTCACTGTATCAGTGCAGCCTCACCTCCGACTTGGCTGCCAACTTCTATTTCTAAGACAGGAGTGTCTGTGATGCACATTAGAAAGACTCGAGATGCGTGAGATCCCACATTCATGCTGGGCCTGGAGGAGCTATTTTTGTTGCCCAAACTCTGGAAGTGGGTACCAGGGACAACTCCAGATATACCACAGGTTGACTAACTATGGACCTTCAAACATAAAGGCATGGCAAACTTATTTCAGCAGAAGCTGGGGAAAGAATCTAGTCCTCATTTTTTTTTTCCTGTGGGCATGAAGTCTAGGTCTCTCTCATGATTTCAGCATGACTGCAACATCCAGAGCCCTTAATGGAAACCTAGACTAATGTGTTAGTATCACCATGCTGGAGTGTCATCCCTCATCATTGGTCGCTCTCTTACCCCTTGCCTCTGCTTCCTGCCATTTGCTGGAAGGTCTAAGGGTGGTCAAGGCTGTGCCTTGGGTTGAGATGGATCAACTGGAGAACATTCTTTATGAGATCTTCTGAGTTTAAGCTGATCAGATCCAAATCCCATGCCTCAAATTCCACCCTTTCCAGTTTACGCTGTGGCTCTTGGCTCGGGGTCTGCAGCTACTTGGTGACCTCTGGTGCATTAAAAAAAAAAGTTTTGCTTTGTTGCTGAGCTGCATGAATTTTCTCAAGATATAAACACAGCTCCGGGTGTTATAAATGAAAGCTCTAGTGTCAAGCTGTGCTGTTCTTTCCTTGTGAGAATCAAACACAAACACTTAATTCCACGTAGTATGTGCTACCGAGATTCTCTTCCCACTCCCTGGTAGCTGCACTGCTTTAAAGTCCTCTCGTCTGACAGCAGAGCTTGAACACAGGGCTGGCTATGGGCTTTAGTTAACTTCCTACGGCATGAAGCAATCCATTCTGTACTTTATGTATTTCAAGTGCAAGTTCTATCTACCATTGATCCTGAAGACAGAGCCCAAAGTACACAGCTACACAGCAAGTGATTAGGTATGTATGACTGCATCTTCTTTTTTCAGTGTTATAACAGTGATTTTTTTTCTTTTTGGACAAAATAGTAGAGATGAAAAGGATTATAAGTCAAGAAACGAGAAAAGTATAGCTGTATCTTGTTATAGAGGTGTTTGAGGGGTTCTTCATGAGGGGATTTCTTTGAATTTGATACTGGAGAAATGTGGATTGGTTCATAAGTGGCTTTTGTGTTCTACTATAGTTTCAGAGTGTGGTATATACAGTACATCACTGGAACAGAGGGATAAAGCCAAGGCAGGGAGGAAACCAAGTGAGTGAGTGTCTTTATTAGTTAGGGTTCTCTAGAGGAACAGAACTGATAGATAGGTAGGTGATTGATTCTGTCCTCTCTCTCTCTTTTTCTCTCTCTGTCTCTCTACCTCTCTCTTTCTATCTCTCTATCTTTCTCTATCTCTCTTTCTCTCTCTACTCCCTCTCTCTCTACCCCCCTCTCTCTACCCCTTCTCTGTCTACTCTCCTCTCTCTCTCTACCCCTCCCTCTCTCTCTACCCCCCCCTCTCTCTCTCTACCCCCCCCTCTCTACCCCTCTGTCTGTAACCCTACCTATACCCCTACCCCTACCTCTACCTTTTCTCTCTCTCTCTATCTATGGGAGTTTTATTAGAGTGGTTTACAGCTGTGGTCCTGCTAGTCCCAAACAATGGCTGTCTACCTGCAGAAACTCCAAGAATCCAGTAGTTGTCCATGAGAGCTGAGTGTCTTATCTTGTCTTCATATACTCCGGAATCCTGAAGAAGGCTTTAATACCACTGATGGAATGGAATTAGCCAAAGTGAGCACAAGCAGGCAAAGAGGAAGAACTACTTTCTTCTGTCTTTTATATAGGCTGCCACCAGAAGGTGTCACTTAGACTTAAGGTAGATCTTCCCTTGAATCTAGATTTAGGGTGGATCTTCCAACTTCAAATAATTCAGTCAAGAAAAATCCCTCTCACATGTACCTAGCCACTTGGCTTCTAGTTAATTCTAGATGTCATCAAGTTGACCACCAAGAATAGCCATGACAATGTCAGGCAGTCTACCGGATATCCTTGTTAAAGCTCCTAGCTTCCTGAGTTCTTCCCAGAGGCCATAACTTTGGGAAGTACATTCATAAGTCTTGAGACACATGTAGATAATAGTTGGTGGAACTGACAATTGAGATCCATAGCAGAGGGCACTGGCTCTGGGGGGGGGGGGCTCTGTGGTCTTGCTGCCATCCTGTTATCCTGGGGCAAGATATTTCTATATAGCAAAAGCTATTTCTATATTATGGTTAATGCAGGGGCTGAGGCAAAAGTTTGTGTGATTCATTTGGTATGCTTCTAAAGCCAACTCTCCAGTATTTCCTGTCTACTTCTTATCCCAGCTCTTGTCCCTGCTTCTTGGTGACTCCTTCCTTAAGCCCCTCACCTCCAAGACCCAGTCTCACTGTGTTGCTCAGGATGGTGTTAAACCACAGAGCCCAAACAATGTCCACACCTCAGTCTCCTGAGTGGCTGGAACCACAGACATTGACCAACGTGCTGAGATAGTGTCTATTTAAATAACAAAATGCCATTTCTTGTTGTCTAGCCTTTAAAGGAGGATTGGCTCAGTCATTAAGAAAATAAGCAACAACAAATGCTGGTCAGACAAAAACAGACCTATATGCACTACTGGCCAGTGTGGAGTTTCTTAGAAAACTAAAACTCTAGCATATGACCCAGCTGCACTATTCCCAAGTATTGACCCAAAGGATTTAGAGTCAACATATCGCTGAGATGCTTGCACATCTGTTTCTTGGTGTACTGCATGACTTTGTAATGGCTCACACACTGTGTTCCCTCCTTTCTTCCCTGATGTTAACAAGTCCCCCACTTCTGCTTTCTTGTCTCATGACTTCTTTTCTCCATCTCTTAAGATCTTTCATCCCTTCATGCTCCTTTTCACCCTTAACTTTTTTTCTTTGTTTTTTAAAAAATATTTATTTATTTATTTATTTATTTATTTATTTATTTAATGTATATGAGTGCTCTATCTGCTTGTACACTCATATGTCAGAAGAGCGCATCAGAACTCACTACAGGTGGTTGTGAGCCACCATGTGGTTGTTGGGAATTTGTGGGGTTCCAGGCCTGTGCTAAACCAGGTACCAGCTGCCTCAAGTTTTCCAGCGGCAGATTAGGTGGCGGTTCATTAGTTGAAGGCCCCCTCTAAGGTTCTCCATGATGGGTCCCCAAGTATGAGAGGAAATCATGGTTTTAAAAGGTTTATTATCATGGCGGAAAGTGGATGAAGCTGTACCCTGCGTTCTCAGGGCGGGCTTGAGGTTAAATACCTTTTGCAAGGAAGAGGGTCTGGGAAGGAATGCTTAATTGGCTATGCCCTCTGGCCTTTAGGTATCTCATTAATATGGAGATCTCTTGAGGCTCTGCGGCCTGTAGTCATGCCCTCTACCTCTGTTACCTGTGCTACGTGATCTAAGGCCACAAACCTTTCTTTGGGAGGGGCTGTGGATGAATGAAAAGGAACCAGGGCCCAGAAGCAAGGCTGAACTCCTACCATCTCTTTAGAGTATCCGGGGTTTGAGGCCTGTGCTCAACTAGGTACCCAGATGCTTCTCACAGCCCCATGCCCCACAGGAATTGAACTCAGGACCTCTGGAAGAACAGTGTTCTTAACCGCTGAGCCATCTCTCCAGCCTCTACATGGTCCTTTCTTCAAACTGTATTTATTTATTTTTTTAATAGCAACATCAGTATCCGTTCATTGCACCTTTTGCACGCCGTGGCACACAGCTTAGCACTGAGGCTCCTTTTCAATCTCAAACCACCAGGTTGCAGCCGTCAAGGGACTAGGTTTGCTTGCCCTGGACTTTTCTATATAGATGTGGGCAGGTGTACTTAGCTACTGCTTACAAGTGTTTTTTGTTTGTTTGTTTTTGGTTTTGTTTTTTTTTTTTAACAGGATTTTAAAAATTTAACAACAAAGAGAGGTTATGTCTCGTATGGACTGGCTCCACATGTGTGCAGCATGGCATCCTTTGGTGTACGGCTGCAGTGTAATTCATGTTTGGCGAATAGCTCCCTGTAAGGAAATCAGCAAATATTAAGGGCACCATACTTGATGCATTAGCTTTAAAAACTATTATATTTTTATTCATTGAGAATTTTACACACGGTTAGGTTTTTAAACTTCAATGCCAATTTTGTGTCCAGCCAGAACATCACAGCTACAGGTTTGGCATTACTGTGGGTCAAAAAATATTCAGAAAACAAAGTTGTACCTGTACTGAAAACGTAGTTTTGTTCCCTGACCTGAATGGCATCACAACCATCCATCTAGCTTTTCCATTGTACTAGGTAATATAAGTTATTTAGATCGCTCACTGTATACTTAATGTATACAAGAAGATACACTGTCTTATCCTCAAATGCAAATACTATGCCACTGCTTCCAAGAAACCTGAGCATCTGTGGATTTTGACTTTTGGGGCAGGGCTGCTAACCTTAAGGTGATGAACCATAAGATGACCTAGTCTACCCAGATAAGGGTTTGCTGAGTAATTGGGAGGCACTTCTTGTGTCCCACCCTTTCAAGACTCTGGAGTCAGTGGCTTTGCGGGTTCTTGGATGCCCTTGCGCTAGCGCTCTCCCTCCCCCCCACCCCCCCACGCCCACCCCCGAACCTCAGGGGAGGGTGGTAGAGCTTTAGTGTTATTTCTAGGGCTGACAATTTGATTGATCGCTCACTCCTTCTCCGAGAGCAGGGTGAACAGAAGCAGGCTTGGTTTATAGCGCCAGGGATTAGCTGGACATCAGAGAGAGCCTCTTGGCTGTGAAGACACGGAATGTCTAGTCAGCCTTAAAACGAGATGCTATCTGCGACTCTCTCTGATGCCTTTGAGCTTTTCTTACCCTGATCAGCTATGTAGAGAAACAAAAACAAAAAACTAACTCCTCCCCCCCCAAAAAAAAACCCCAAAATCAAACCAAACACAGCTGTTTAACTCCCTGGGCATCGACATTTGCCAGCAGGCTTCGTGCCTGCTGTAGGCAGGTGCTTCGTGAACACAGATTCACTTCTCTCTCTGTATGTGGATGTCTCTGTCTCCCCATCTGCCCACCTTTCTACATTCAGGCTGCTCCATCCTCCACGGGAGAGAGGGGGCTGAAGCCTGCTCAGCATTGAGCTTTCACACATGAACTTGTTAAAGAAGAAACCCCCCGCATTTATCTGGCAGAGCTCAAGCTACTGAAGTGGGAAGCCGCACCCGCTGAGCATCCTCATAAAATCCGCCTGCCATCCATTATCCAAACATACTGGGATTAGGATGTCTATCTTATATATCTACCCATTTTTAAAAATTGTAAATTTACGCTTCAACATGTGTAAAACCTTTTGAATTTATTTACCTTATAGAGCAAAGTAACTGTCTGTAGACTCTAAGGACCTTGGAGAAGCCAGAGCACACAGTGGAGGGAGCCTGCAGACTCCCTGTTTCCATTACTGTTCATGTTTTAGGAACCCTCAGGCACCTGGTTAAACAAGACAGTTAGCTATACCATTCTGCTGCATGGGTTTAAAAAAAAAAGAAAACCCTCTTTCTCCCATCCAGACTGCCAACATAGAACAGGGCTACTCCTGACTTAACCGGTTAGCTATCAGGTTTTCTCTCCTTTTTTGTTTTTTGGGTTTTTGCTGAAAGCAACTTGCTTGGGGTTGTATGAGTGATGAGAGTGAATACCCAGAAGCCTTTGCTTCATGGTCATAAGAACTACTGTGACAGCAAAAAAAAAAAAAAAAAAAAAAAAAGGTAGCCAGCTTTTCTCCTAAAAGGCAGCTTTTTGTTTATTTGTATTTGATTTTAATATATGTATTTGTATGTCAGTGTTTGCGTGTGTGCAGGCACATATACACATGTGTATGAAGACCCAAGGTTAACCTGTCCACAAATGTGTCTTTAAAAAGAAGATTTATTTTTTAGATTGCGTGTTTGTGGGTCTGTGCACATAAGTTCAGGTGCCCATAGAGACCAGAGGAGGGAGTGAGATCTGGAGCTGAAGTTACAGGTGGTTGTGAGCTAACCAACTTGGGTGCTGGGAATCAAACTGGATTCCTCTGGAGAGCAATATGTACTTTGTAACTCCTCCAGCCCACATGTAGCTGCTTGTCCCAGAATTTCAAACATGCCCAAGAGGCAGTATGCAGTACATCCTCAGTATCTACCAGTGTTGCTGTCTTTGTTATATCTGCTTGTCGGATACTTTGCTGAGGCATTCTGAAGCAAGCTGTAGGTGTACCACCTCATTGCCTGCTTTTGAAGATCTTGTATGCTGGGCAGTGGTGGCGCACGCCTTTAGTCCCAGCACTTGGGAGGCAGAGGAAAGTGGATTTCTGAGTTCGAGGCCAGCCTGGTCTACAGAGTGAGTTCCAGGACAGCAGGGCTACACAGAGAAACCCTGTCTTGAAAAACAAAACAAACAAAAGATCCTGTGTAACCTGAATTATGCTGTCTCTCCACTGTCTGTGAATGGTAGGTATCCTCAGTGCTTAGTGCTATTTCCGATAAGAGGCTCTTTCCAGTCTCACGATATTGCCCATTCGGCTCCCTCTGGGTGATGACTGTCCTATGAAATAAAGACATATAGCCACATGTCTTATTTATTGATTTACCTCTATGCTTGGATTTACTCCAGACATATAACACATCAAATATAAAGTAGCATAAATGAAAGAGGACAAAAATAAGGAACGAGAAGTAGATACAGGTTAGAGCCAGGATCAAGGCTACGAATGCATACTGTGAAGAGCCATCAGCTCACTATGGGTGGGCCATTTGGTGCTGACTTTTCTAGTATCCAGTGAGGAAGGATCAGTTACACACAGCCATATGGTAAATCCAGAGTGATACCCCTGAGAACAACAACTACTCTTTGAGAACAAAGAGAAACTTTTTACCTGAGTGTGGATGTAAAAGGAAAGGCACGTAATGGGGGTGGGGGGTTCACCTCATAGCAGACACGGAAGCCTCACAGGAGCTGTTCTTCCGGTGGCCATCGAGACTATGATGACCCCTGCCAAGAACAGTTGGTTAATTTTGATGTACGGGGTGGGGGCTCTAAGATACTGTCTAGCACATGGTTATTGCTGCTGCTGTCTGTGCTAATGCATGCTTTCAGAGTTTATGGATCTGGACGTGGGAAGACTAGACATGCTTCTTGGTTTCTGATGTCACTTCCTTTCTCTGTCTTAACCAAATTCCACTGACTTTTACCACCATGATGTTTCTCTCTGCTGCTGTCAAACACCCAGAAACTCTGCTTTTCCTTTCATTTTCTTTCAGTCTCTGCTGGTAATTCCTTCCATCCCATCCCTAGGTTTGATAGGTTCTTCTCATATGAACAACTGCTGCATCAGCGGATTTCAACCTGTGGGTTGTCACTTCATTGACAAACCTCTATCTCCAAAAATTACCTTACATTTCATAACAGCCAGATTACAGTTATGAAGTAGCGATGAAAATAATTTTATGGTTGGGGGGGGTCATCACAACACGGGGAATTGTATTAAAGGGTTGCAGCATTAGGAAGGTTGAGAACTGCTGTGCTAGGCAAAGGAGGTTAGGTTAGCCTCCTGGGAAATATTTTGAGAATGTTTAATCCTTCCTCATGTTCAGTCAGTTGGCTTTAGTCTCTGTCTTTGTTGTCTTTTGTCTTTCTGTGTCTCTGTCTCTGCTACCTTCTTTTTCTCTCTTCTCCATCATCCTGGAGACAGGGCCCTAATATATGACTTAGCCTGCAATGGAATTCATAATCCTGCTTTGTACTATTAAGTGCTGGGATTTCTGGTGTGGACCACCATACCTAGTCTCTTAACACTAAGTAGAGTGATTTTCTAACCTCCTGTGTGATGCTTTTCTTGTTTACCTCCTGAATGTGACCTAGCTGTCCTTTGATTAAATACTTCGTACAAGTTCATGATCACTGAGAATTCTAAATGGAGCCAGGAGACAGAAGTTGTCTTCTTTAGCTGCTTAGAAAGTCTCTTGCGGGAGCTGTCCACTTAAAGTAGCTGCTTCAAGCAAAGCTGACTTCTGGACCACACATCTTCCTGACAGCATTGGTCCTCTGTCTTTGTGTGTATGCGTGTAACAGGTTGAAGCTGCTTTGAGCTTCAGTTATGAGTCTTTGTTTTCTTTTCTATTTTTCCTTTTATATATAGTGCCAAGTGAAAGCAATATTGGATGCACCAGTCACGGTGAAAGAAGACATCCAACCTCATGGACTTCATTTAGTACCACACTGAGGCTTCGGCGTGGATGTTTCTCCGCAGAGCCCATTTTCTGGCCTCTGCCATTTGGATCTGGTAGAGATTAGAGAGCCCTGCTCCCCTGAGCTCCCCTGATAACAAGGCTTTCATCACCGGGGCGCTGGAACTGCTCAGAGGAACAGAGGTCACTGCTGTGACGCTCAGCTTGGGCAATTGACGGATTTGGCTTTTGTTCTTCCCTTCACGGTTCTCTCTCCTGATCCCAGCCTCAATTTATTTGAATGCTGAGGTTTTTATTAACCATCCTGTTCCTATTTTGTACTTTATGACAAGCCATGGGTGATGAAGATAAGGATGTGTGTAGCTGAGTGAAGGTTAGCCCTTTGAGGGGCCAGAAAGCAAAGTCTTTTGAGCAAAACCTGGATATGATTAACTGCAGGCTTTGCCCAAGCATGTTTAGCTTTTATGGCTATTGTTGTTTATTAAATTCCTGCAGAAAATAACTTTTGTGATAAATCCAAAACTTTATAGGTCCTAAACCCCCTTTTCTCTAGAAGGCAGTTATTTTCAAAATATAGTTGCCAATTACACAAGATTCCTTACAAGTGTAAATATTTTGTAAAAGCAAGAGAGATTATGCTTGTTAAATTTTTTTGAACAGTGCCAAAGAAACACATAATAAATCACTAATTTTAGTTGTGCTAAAAATACTCTAATTCACTTTGTTTTTAATAATAGATGTTATAAGTAATATATACATATATATTACTTAAGTATATATACTACTTAAGTATATATATGTAATTATATATAATATATATATATTATATTATAGTGAATGGGAACATTCACTATGTCCCAGGCTATGTATTAACAACATACATTACAATGCTATCTCAAATCTGCAGCCATTTTAAATCTTCATTTCATCTCATGGGTTTGTCAATCAGTTTTGTCAGAGCCTTAGAGCTTATACATTGGTGACTGTGTGTCTCCAGCTAGACTTGACAGCTACCTTTGCTCATTTCTCAGTCACCGTCCTCATTAGAATTTTGCCCTGATATTGAAGCTCTCTGATAGCATAATTGCTTAAACTACTGTCATACAGCTCTGGAGTCACCATTTGGGGAAGGCTTGAGGAAAGTTGGCCAGGCAGAAGGACCAAACCGGACCTCATTTGTTTACGTGAACCTCATTGTGATATTTTTGGCTTTGGTGTTGTCTGTCAACAGGATGTCTCGTTCTCTGACTGACATGCCCACCTTGTCTCTCAGCCTCAGCAGTCTGGGTGGGACTTCCTTTCATGGTGCTACAAACCATCTAAGAACCCAAACGGAAGTAGTCATAGGTAGAAATCACCAAGGCCTGAGATTCTCAAGGTCAGGGCTGGAGTAGGTCTCCAGGCTAGTGGCCCAGGCTTGAAATCTTAATTCTTGTCAGAAAGAAGCAGCAATTTGAGGAGTTTAAGATCACTGTTGGTTACAAAGAAGTTTGAGGCCAGTCTGGTATACATGAGATCCTGTCTCAAAAATCCAACAAAATACAACAAATCAAAACAAAACACTAGCATAGGTCACTCTCTTTACAAAATCAGAGGGCATGGAGAAATGGCTCAGTGGTTAAGAGTACAGTACTTGATGCTCTTCCAGATGACTGGAATTTTACAGCTCATGTTGTATGGCTCACAAATGCTTGTAACTCCAGTTCCAGGGAATCTGACAGCCTGTGGCCTCCACATAGTCTACATGTCCTTATACACACACACACACACACACACACACACACACACAACAAAGATCAGCCTTACCTCACACTGGGATGACATACCTGTACTACTGCTCCCCACTTTCATGGGTTCTAGGGATTTCAGCTCTAGTCCTCATGTTTACCCACTGAGCCATCTCCTAAGCTCATTATTTAAAGACCAGGTCTCACTATATAACCTAGGCTAGCCTTGAACTCATGAACCTCTGCATCAGTTTCTTCTGAGTACTAGGATTATAAGCGACATCAATAACATGTGGTCTCTCTCTCTCTTTAAGAACTTATTTGCTTATTTTTATTTGTCTGTTTTTGTTTTCTGAGACAGGATTTCTCTGTGTAGCCCTGACTGTCCTAGAACTTGATCTGTAGACCAGGCTGGCCTCAAACTCAGAGATTTACCTGCCTCTGCCTCCCAAGTGCTGGAATTAAAGGTGTGAACCACCACTGCCCAGATTATTTATTTTTATTTTATGTGCTTGGTATTTCTCTGCATGTACATCTGTATGAGGTGTCAGATCCCAGGAACTGGAATTACAGACATTTGTGAACTGCCATATGGGTGCTGGGAATTGAACCTGGCTCCTGAGCCATCCCTGCAGCCCTATGGCATCTTGTGTTTTTCCTCCTTGTTTCATGGGGAGAATCTCCTTCTCCAAATAGCCACCTCTGACCACTCTGAAAAGAATTCCTTTCATGTCTTCCTTCTTTTATCTCTGTAAGTGATAGTTTGAAGTCGTTATCTGCATGTTCTAGTCCAGTGCTATCTATTAATTCGTTTCTTTTGAATAAAGACAGTTTGTATGGCTGGCGAGACGGCTCAGTGGTTGAAGGCACTTGCAGCCAAGATTAATGACTTGGGTTGGATCCCTAGGACCTACATGGTAGAAGGACAGCACCGACCCTCTCAAGTTGCCTCTGACTTCCACAAGCATGTCATTGCATACAAATGTACATGTGTGGGCATGTGCAATAAATAAATATAAAATAAAAAAGTTAAGTTACAACGTATTTCCACGTGGAGAGGTAAATGTACTGCTGCACATGTGGAGGCCAGAGAACAGCTTGCAGGAGTCAGTTTTCCTTTCCACTGTGTGGGTTCTGAGGATTGAACAGAGCTCAGCAGCCCTTACTTCCTGAGCCATCTCACTGGCTCCCAGTGTTTTCAAATAATGCATAACAAATGAAATACAAATGAAATAAAATGAATAAATGACATGATAATTAGGTGTCCTCCAAATCCAATTAATGTCCCTTGCCTTACCCCTGTGTTTTCATCAAATTAGTGATCACTTTCTCCTTACTCTTATTGTCTGTTACCTTGCACTGAACATTCTGCCAATCTGCTTGTCAATGTCAACAGGACCAGTTTTTTATGCCCTGAATATTCAACTAATGTCCTTGCCCTACCCCTGCCTTTTTTACGAAGTTAGTGAATAGTTTGTCCTTACCGTGGGGGGCTCATTGCTAGTCCCTTGAAACCAGCATTCTGACAATCTGCTTACAATTGCCAATGGGACTTGGTTTGTTGTTGCTGTTGTTGTCTTGTTTTTTGTTTGTTGTTGTTTTGTTTCTGTGTGTGTGGCTCATTTGCCATCCCCTCCTGGAGTGAAGTTGACCTTTTTCCTAACCATTCCCACTCCATCCCCCATTTTCCCCTCTGACTGATTAGACCAAACAGCTTTTGAGCACACTTTTCTCTTCTCTTAATCTCTATGTATAGGCACACACAACGTCATCTCACATGACACTACTGTTCAAAGTGGCCCTTATCTCTTCCTGCTCCTCCTGGTCTTTATAGAGCAGCTAGTCTCAGGAAATTCCACTGAGAAGAAACCTACACCCAGTCCCTTCCCCTGGAGATTTTCTCCCACCCTTGCTTGCTTGCTGCTGGGAACTTAAACCCTTGGAGCCTGCGGGCCTTGCTGGCTCCCCTCAAACTCAGGCATGTTAATAAGTCTCCTCCAACCTAATCACAAGCCTCCCCCAATCTAATCATGAACCTCCTCCAATCAAATCACGAAATTGGATTATTCAGCCGCCCCCTGGAGCTCTGCCTGAGGGCAGATTGTGGCACAGTTTTAAAAATCAGTCTTGAGTTTAGACCTTATTTCAATGAAATTTTTAAAATGCTCTATCCAGTAGAGTTATGGGATTACAAATCATGTAGGATCATAGGGATGAGATCAATGCTCTGCTCCAGCGCACGGTTTGGTGCAGTATATGTTGAAAATAACATGTGGCCCATCTCATTATTGGGTATGAGTGTGACTGAGAGACAAATCCTAATGAAGGCTAGCTGTCCTCTTAGCATCAGCTTGTCTCTCCTGATCCTGGCTGGTTCTTCTTAGACAGCGTCGTGCTGTGGCAAACCCTAGGTGCCTCATGCCCTGGCTTGGTCTCTCTAGCCCTTTGTAAATAGCTCTTACAAAGCATTCCTCTGGGTCCCGAAGGAATACATCTGCGGATTCTAAGTTCTCTCCATGACCAGATACTTAGCAGACTTACAAAGTCCAGAAACGTGCTTTGTGGCACAGTGGGAGGAGACACAACTCCAGTAACAAATTCTCTTCATACATATGATGAAGCATCTTCCATGTGCTCCGTGTGACACTTTTCTGAGCAATCACAGTGCCTGGTCATGCTGCCTGGCTATTTTTCTCTTGTGCAGAACGTTATTAGCTCTCTGCTTGTGCCTTTTGTCAGCCATTAAAACATCAGTGTGTGATCTTCCTGGAGGCAATCTGGGCTATTCACTCCCAATTCTTCAGACTACCCCTTCCCCTCCACCCCACCCAGCTTATTCACAACTGCTTTGCACAGGATCTATCCCACCCATGCTGGCTCACTGATAGATGAGCTGGACTCCCACAGTGCTCCCTGCTTGGTGAAAGCCAAGTTCCCCAGCTGATAGTAATAGGCACAAAACAGACAGATGTTCGTTCCACACATGTACTCCATTGCTTGGTGAGCAAACTGCTTTTCGGTGGGAAACACTTAATCAGCAAGAAGTCAGCCTCGGGTTTATCCATCAACTCAGATCTATAAACACTGCTGCTCTGGAGTTTAATGCTTCCTGACACTAGATGCTGTTAGCTTTTCTTTTGCCTTCTGAGGAAAAGCATGCTTTCCTTTTATTCGCACACAGTGAAACTCTTTTCATGAACAATGAGGCATCTCAGTCGGAGCTAGAAAATGTGGCTTTGGTGATTCAAATTGTGCGCTTCACCCTTATTTTGCAGTTTCACTGTTATATTACTCCCTCCTAGCAAGTTCAGGAACGATTACCCAACACTTAAAATGGGAGTAAAAACATTCTTCCCGGGTCTTTGTCCTGCTATTAGGGCTTTTAATGATACACACAGAGAGGGCATCACCAATGAAGTTGTGCTTGAAATGCTCCTCTGTCTACATCTGAAGATGTAGTTACTAGCTTGCATCCTGTTTTTGCCTGTGCCCCTATGTGCAAGTTTCTGTCTCAGGAGAGTACCCTGGCTGATAGTGGTATATAGTAGAGGACAGGCCTCTGAGAGCAGACCTGGGTTTGCAGATGATTTTATGCTCACAGAAAGATTCCAGCTGGTGCTTGTGACTACTTTGGCCTGGTGAACACTCCATACACACAAGGGCAGGGGGCAGAAGCAGAAAGCTGCAGTATGATGTCTCTGATTCACTGCTGCCTTTTGCTCCTGGACTTACGGAAGGAAATACAGTTGCTATGAAGAAACCAATTGGATGTCAGAGTAGGCTTGAATGAGAATGGCTTCTCTAGACTCATACATCTGAATACTTGCTTCCCAGTGGAAAGATCATTTGGGAAGGAGTAGGAGGTATAGCTTTGTTGGAGGAGCTGTGTCACTGGGAGTAGGGTTTGAGGTTTCAGAAGCCCATGCCACTCCCAGTTAGCTCTCTCTCTGCCTCATGCTTGTAGATCAAGATATATGAACTCAGCTATTGCTTCAGCACCATGAATGCCTACTGCCATGCTTCTGGCCATGATGGTCACAGACACTCTCTGAAACTGTAAGCCCCAAATAAATAAACTCTTGGTAAGTGCTGCCTGTGCCCTGGATTGCCCGCTGTCAGAGCCTACTTGCCCTTGGGGGTTGGAGGTGAGGTGGAGCAGAATCAATGACAAACTCAGGAGCAGTGAGAAACACTGCAGCAAGTCAGTCTGAGTGCTGCTGCAAGCCCTTTAATACCTTCCACCCCCTGCCCCATTGGTCCCAAGAAAGCATCTCTTCTAAACAGCAGTTCCTGATTGGCTGACATTGTTTTCCTCAGTAATCCTTGGTCTCTCAGGCAGTCCTCAATTAGGTCCTCTTACAGGAGATGCTTTTGTGGCTGCACAGCCCCTGGCATTTATGCAGCAGAATGGTTCCTCCTACAGACAAGTTACCTTGACCATGGTGTCTTATCACACAATAGAAAAGCAACTGAGACACCAATCTTACTCTTCATGCTTATTTCTTCCTCAGCTCACACCTTTAACTGTTTGGCTCAGTCAGGGGATCAGTAGCTCCTAAACAGGATGAGGGACTTAACTGTGGCAGCCTAATTTAAAGAACTGGTGTGGAGGTAGCTAGTGGGTTTAGGTTGAGGCGTTGTTTATGTTGTATGCCTATTTTGTGGGGTTGTGTGCTGGAGGGTCTTGGGGGACAGCTAATGCTCAGGGTATGAGACTGGGTCTCTTCCTATTTTGACTATGATCTTTGTTTCCATTTATTTTATCTCAGCTGACACATGCAAAGGGGCTGTTCTGTCTCCTCTTTGGTGCTCCAGTCTCTTGCTGCTTGTCCCTTTTAAGGATCCCCCTCTAAGGTCTAAGTATGTGTTCCAAGTTCAGGCTCTGAAACTGTTTGTAAGACGATGGTCTGAGTAGAAGAGAATGACCAAGGCTTTACCCTCAGAAGAGAGGTTAGTGGATGGTCTCACAGGTAGACCTCAGAGAGCTGTCTTCCTTATCCTTTCCCGTGTGAGGACTGCAAACCAGAAGACCTCACCAGGACCTCACTGTGCTGCCAATGTGATGTTGAACATGAAGCCTCCAGTACTGAGATACCCAAGTTCCAGGTGCTTACAAGTTGCTTGGTTTGTAGTATGTTGTGATAACAGCCACGTAGCCAGAAGCAATGCCAGGGCTCAACACTAGATATCTAGTATACTTCCTCCTGTTCTTGTTACCTGTCTACTCTGCATCCCTAGGTCTTGGTTCTTGGCTTCTCATTGAAGTCCCCGATTTCCCAAATACATTCATAGAGTCACTCAAGATTTCCTGTATTTCTTTCTTTCTTTTTTTTTTTCTTTCTTCTTTCTTCCTTTTTTTTCAGAGCTGAGGACTGAACCCAGGGCCTCGCGCTTGCTAGGCAAGTGCTCTACCACTGAGCTAAATCCCCAACCCCTTCCCTGTCTTTTAACCTCTATTATATCTATGAAGCCAATTCTGTTACTTCAGAACCACTTCTCTTCCCCATTGCCCTTCAGCTTACTTATGGCCCTACACAACACGCTATGGTATTTGTTCTCTATTTCTAGAGCTTACATATTATTTTATTATATATACATATAATATATTGTTTGATTGAATATACACATATGCACCAGGTATGTGCCTGATGCCTAAGACGACCAGGAAACAGCACCACATCCCCAAAACTAGTGTTACAGATGTTTATGAGCCATGTTGTGGGTGTTGGGAACTGAATTTAGGCCCTCTGTAGGAGCAGCCAGTGTTCTTAACCACTGAATCTCCAGGTCCTGTTTATAGAGCTTTTATACCACGCAGTGTTTGTTTTTACATTAGTAGCCATGTTTGTAGTTGATTACTAGTTTAACTTCCCCTCTCAACTATTAGTATAACATCTGGATATCTTTTGTACCCCAGTGGTGGCAAAGAGACAGTGGATAGTTAGTGATTGAAGCATAGTTGATCTTCAGCATTTGTATATTACTAATCATATCTTGTTGACTGTGACTTTGACATTAATAGCTCTGTGATGCCCGTTAGATCAGGTCTTTGAACAGAAACATAAAAATCAGGGAATGAATTGAAAATGTTATGACCAGAGGCAGACAGCAGCCCTACCTAATTTCACTGGTGAATATGATTTAGTATCTGCAACAACATTATAATTACTTGAATAAAGAGGACCGACTTGATGTAGTATCATTTTGGAAATTGAAGCTTCAAGGGTTTTATGTTGAGTGTATATGAACACATACATGCACATACATACATGTGGAACACATGCATGCACGTGGAGGTCAAAGACCAACCTCAGCGTGGTTCGTCAGGTGCTGTTCATCTCGGTTTTAAGAGAAGGCCCTTCACTAGGTCAGGGAGTCAGATTAGATTGACTAGTGAACACTCGTTAGCTGTCTGCCTCAGTTTCCCCAGTGCTGAGATTGTAAGCATGTTCCACCATTCCTGATTATTTTATGTAGGGTTTTTTTGGGGGGAGGGAGGGGAGTACTCCTGCTCATACAGTGAGCTCTTTTCCTACTTATTGAGCTATATTTTCAGTCTCGTTATCTTCCTTCTCTCTCCCCTCCTCCCTCCCTCCCTTCCTTTTTTTTGAGGCAGATTCTTACTACTAGAAGTTGGGATCCTCCTACCTCAGACCCCCCAAAGGAAAGCTCCAAGGAATTAAAGGTCTTGCAACAGAGCAGTTGGCTAACAAGCGTTAACTGAAACTTTCCTTTGTTCAACAAATATTTATTGAGCCTCTACTTTTGAGTCAGGCACTGTGTACATTTGAGTCTCTGGATCCTTAACCTCCAAACAGAATGCATGTGAACAGAGTCCTGGCATCTCTAGTGAGTCATTACAAATTTACTCAGTTGTACAAATCGTCAGCTCTTTTTGAGTTTCGCCGAAAATATTTACTGTATGCTTTTGGTCTCCAGTCTGCAGGCCCATAGAGACAGACGTCTGTTAGATGTCTGAGATGTTTTCTTAAGTTGCAAAATTTTCCAGATGAATTCCACAATGGGAATATGTTAACAGTATATTGTTGGAACATCTCCAGGGAAAATAGCTTTGGTCAAGGAGAAAAATACACATTAAGAAACAAAACAAAACAACCCAATCAATGGTCATTGAGTAGTCACAAGAGGAAATATTTTGCAAAGATGTATTTATTTATATTTCCCTCTTCATCCCAAAGTCTCCCTGGTAGTGGGATGTCTGGACAGAAAGGGCATTTGTAAATCTGTGGGTTGGCCTTTTGGCCATGGAGTTATGAAGTTACTCCAATATAAGAGGATTATTCCAGCTAATTACTTCTATGAATAAATTCCCGAACATTTCAGGGAGTATTTTTGGGTTACTTCACATAATCTTTTTTAAAAAAAAAAGAAAGAAAGAAATTGTGTGGGTTTTTTTTTTTTTTGCTTGTTAGAAATAGGAAATGGAGACAGAGCCTTTGACTCAAGTGGACATTTCTTATGTGTTTCTCTCCAAAGGAAGCATTGAGAAGAACATAGAAAGAAATGTCAGGGCATAGCAGCATTTGTATAGTGTGGTTCAGCTGGTGTATATCAGATGTTTAATTTAGGCTCAACAAGACTTTGCCCTATCACAGACATATGCAGAATATTGCAAGGGGAAGATTCTGAGAGAGCAATTAAAGTTGATGTCTAGGAATTGGAATACCATCTGCTGAGAATGAAGTATTAGGAGATGCCTGTTTCCCTTGGGAAACAAGACTGGCTCCAGTGTAAAATGAAGTGGTTTGAATTCAGTAAGAAGTTAAGCCAGCAACCTAGAATCGCAGCCATTAGGAGACTGAGGAAGGAAGATACCAAGTAGGAGGTCAGCCTGGGCTATGGGGTGAGCCTGAGGTCATTTTGATCCATGTGTAGGAGGCAGAGAGCTAATTGGGAAGCATGTGAGCCTTTTGAAACATCAAAGCCTGCCTCCCCCAGTGATATACCTCCTCCAAAAAGGGCACACTTCCTAATTCTTTTGTTCCATCAACTGGGGACCAAGTATTCAAACAAGAACCTATGGGGACCATTCTCATCCAAACCACTACAGAGACCCTGCTTCAAAAAATAAGGTGGCTAGCAATTGAGAAACACACACCTAACATCAGCTTCTGACTTCTACACACTTGCACATAAGTCCCACAGAGGAAACCAAATATGCACAAATGCATAAACACACAGAGCATTTACTCTTTCCTTTATAATCTGTGAGTTGGACCGAATGATCTTTGTTCTACTTAGCTGTATACCTTTCGAATTTGAGAATGGCTCCTGTCCTCAGGACGGCAGCTGGTACCATTGATGCTTTGGTTTGGATTGAGAAAAGCATCCTAACCTCTTGACTAATCTTAAGCAGTACACACGAGATGTAGATCTCCTTTGTGCCCACATCTTGGTGTGCTCCTGGTGAGGGAAAAGCTACATAAATGTACACAGAGGTCCTGAGCTCTGAAGGAGAAGCCACTAAAGTGACCATCTGAAGAACACTCATGTAAGCTCATATACTTCATCAGTGGCCTGCTTTAAGGGCACAGCTGATGATTCCATTTTGCAGAGTTTCTAAAGATAAAGATACAAAAAAAAAAAAAAAAAAAAAAAAAAGGAGAACTAGGCAGTGTGTCTGTGCTCTGCTCTGCCTATGCAATCTCTTATTCCATATATGAATCAGCCCTGTGTGGCCCACGAGGCTTCCCTCTGGGTATCGATCGTGCAGCTCATTGGTGGTAGTGGAAAAATGTCAGTTGTACACGGACTTTATCTCTCCTCCCTGTCCCCCCCCCCCCCACAGCTGTATGTTTACGGGCTTTGTGGCATAGCCCAGTTGTGTTCTTCAAATTTGATTCTGTGGTCAGATACATCCCTGGCCTGGCTATCCTTTGTGGATACGCATGAAGGGAGCCTTGTGAGATTTTGTTTCCAGGCAAATTGCTATGTCTTCAACCAAGTCAGTTCTGGCAACCACTTTGAAGTTGTAGGAACAGGTTTCTACCTGCCCACCTCTCCATCTTATGGTGTTAAAGAAGAGAAGGTATAAATGGACTATTCATGTGTGTGTTCTGGTTTTGTTTTGTTTTCTTTTGTTTGTGTCAACTTGACACAAACTAAAGTTATCTGGGAAGAGAATCTCAATCAGGAAAACACCTCCATCCAGACTCCCTGTAGGGAATTTTCTTGATTAATGATTGATGCAGGAGGGCCCAGCCCATGGGGATGGTGGTGATTGGTACCACCTCTTGATAGGTGGTCCTGAGTTGTGAAAGAAAGCAGGCTGTGCAAACCAGTGAGCTTTCCTCCACGGCTTCTGCTTCAGTTCCTGCCTCCAGTTTCCTACCTTGAGATCTTGCCATAACTTCCTGGATGATGGACAGTGGTGTGGAACTATAACTCGAAATAAACCCTTTACATCCCTAAGTGGCTTTTGGTCTTGGCATTGCATCGCAGCAATAGTACATGTTCCAACTCCAGGGTGGGAGACCCCATTTCTTCATACATTTTTTTTTCTTTTTTAGTAACACAGTCCACACTATTTACACTGAACTTCGCCAGCAGGCTAGAGCCCTTCCAGTCCTTATTGCTGGATTCTGCAGTCTGATGTCGGTAGAAGGCCCTCAGGAGAACACGGGGCATGCGTGGGCTTGGACTCCTTACCTCACTCATTTTAAAAGATTCTCATCTGTAGAGAGATGAGCCCCAGTATGGTGCTGATTGAGGTGTAAATGGCCAAGCCTTTCTGATTATTCAGCCCTGAGTCACGTTTCAATGGCACAAGAAAGCTCACAGTCTCTGGTAACAAGTCCTGAGTGCTTATGACCAGGTCTCACTGAACAGTCGTTGCACATCCGATTCACTCAGCCCTCAGTGACTGTACGTGCTCGGTGGTCCACCCACTCCTGCTTCAGATCATAAACTGACAGAGGGTTTTGGTTGGTTGGTTTTGGTTTTTGTTTTTCAAGACAAGATTTCTCTGTGCAGCCTTGGTGGTCCTGAAACTTACTCTGTAGATCAAACTGGACTTGAACTCAGAGATCTGCCTCCCTCAGCCTGCTGGAAGCTGGGATTAAAGTCATGCACCACCACTGCCTGGCTGTGACAGAGACTTTTTTTTTTAAATCTGCAACATTTTTGTAGTAAAGTTTAAAATGAAATTGAAGATTGTCTTTAGTGTTTTTATTACTTGAGAATTTCATACATTGTATTTTGATTATATCCATACCTTCGTCTTCCTCCAGATCTACCTTTCCTATTCTATACACACCCAATTTTCTGTCTGTCTGTCTTGTCTTTTTTTTTTTTAAACCTAGTCTCATTAATGCTGACTATGTAGTCTTGGATATGTGGCATCAACTGGATCCTGTTAGGCCCACCAGGGGCCATGCCCTTAAGAAAGCTAGCTCTCCCTCCTGTGGCAGCTCTCAGTTGAGAATGAGACTTTGTGCCTACCTCCTCCTTTCATGCTGGGATTTTGTCTGGCTTGAGCTTCTGAAGGTACTAGAAGCCATTGTTACTGCACTAAGACAAGCAAAGGAGGTCAAGGAGACACAAATAGGAAAGAATGACATCATAGTGTCACTACCCACAGATGATGGGATTCTACACACTAAAGATTGTTCTCTTACAGCTTCACCTCTAGCAAAGTCACAGAAGACTAAGTTAACACATAGGGATAACTTTTTTTTTTCTAACAGATTTATAAGTAGAACTTTCAGCTGTGAGAGACTAGGGGTGGAGCCTACGGGCCCATGACCTGTATATTCAATTGACTCTGAGGAACAGTCTATGAAGCTACCTAACCCCCATCCATTTTTGCAGTTGTGATAACTTTTCCTCTCTTCTGGGATCTCTCAGCCAATGAGATGGCAGTCCATGGTCATTTGGATGCTGAAGCATCCTGATAGATATTTTGACCATTTTGCAGCCAAAATTTGTCTGTGTTTTAATAAACTAACATTGAATAGTTTCTATAAAAGAAGCCTGTAAAAATAGCATTTGGTATATTAGAAACTTTATTCTTAAGACAATATAATAAGCCTTGTGTTTACAGCTCATCACTAAACTGCTGCCCACTTAAAATCGATGAATTAGTCAAATAATTGCCCACTAGATGTATATGGGGGTAATTAGGCCAGCTGCTGTTCTTGCCTATCAAAAACTAAAGCCAACAACCTGGAATTCATATGCTCAGAGCTGCTGTGTTCTTAAATTTCTTAGGCCAATTTAAAGCACTGGCTGCCTTTAAGCAAACCAACCTCCATCCATTTAAAGTATATTATACACCAGCAATTACCAAATACACAGGAAAATAATTTAGTGTTTCAGGTAGTCATTTGTGCTTCTAAAATTTTATCTAACTGAAAATACAGGAGCCACTTCTGAGCGAAATGAGACCCAATCATGAATACTTTTCCTAGATCTTTAAAGAAGAGGCCCTTATGTTTATAAATAGTAGAAAGTATGTACTACTTTTTTCATCAGGTATAGGGAATTTCAGCTAAACTCCTGTGCCAGAAACCTTACCCCATCCTTTTAAAATGACCACTCTTTTCTCTGAGTGGCCAGAAGTAGACCTGTCCATTCACAGCCTAATTGTAAAATTATAGTGTAGAAAATATTTGCCTTGGGGAATAGTCACTAGTCTTTTGAGAGACTGACAAGTAGAAGTCCTGTCTGAAATAGCTTCTCTTCTCTGACAGACACCCTCCTGGCCGGTGCTTTGAATAGCCCTGTTTATCCTGTTTACAAAATAAACAATAATTAGAATAAATTATCAGATCAGGTACGGGTATGCACAGTGCCCACCCAACCCCAAGGTTTCTCTCAGGCTGTGTGAGAAGTGAGCATGATGCTCTCTTTGCTTTATGAGAGGTGATGTGCTCATCGCTACTCTCTGTTAGAGCTTTAATGCTGGGTGTGGCAGATGGAGCACACCATGGCATACTGAGAAGCCATTGTATCTCAGTGCAGGTGGACTTGACCAACGCGGCTGACAGTGGGCTCTGCAGCTCCAGTTAGCTTTCTGTAAACAGTACTGCGTGCAGGGACTCCCATTCCTACGAGCTCATAGGTTAGGCCTGGCCATGACTGTTTTTATATGGAGTTTTATTGGACCACGGCCACATACATGCCTTCATTCCTTTGCTGTCTGTGGGGGTGCTCCCCCATGATGATGGCTAAGTAATTACACCAGAGACATCGGGCCATAAAACTTAAAAAGATTTGCTGTCTGGCCTTTCGTTGACAATTCTCCGTGAGAACTCCACTCACATTGTTTTTCAAAATCTGCCCCTAGCCGGTCATGATGCCCACTCGCTTTCTTCAGCAGTGTGGCTTTTTCCTCTCAGTTTTGACTCCTAGCCAGTGAGCTGTCTGGTAGAGTTTGGGAAAGAGAGAGCTTGCTCTCACTCATGCATCGGATTTTGTGTTTCGATTTCCCTATTGAGTGGGGGCCAGTCTCAAACACAGCATAAAATTGTGAGCAGAATTTTAGAATCAGAAGACAGCCGGTTCCTGGGGTTGGGGAGAAGGTGCAAACTTCCTCATGGGTTAGGTGAAGATGCAGGGGCAGTAAGGGGGAGAGAAGCTGGCCAGGGTCACATGACTTGGCTACTGCTTGAGGGTTTCCTTTAGATCCCCTTCCCATAGTAGTGCGTCGCTGCCACCCTTCTGCACATGCCTGGACAAAATATGTCGGTAAGTTTTTATTTCACAGTGAGAATTTTCTCTTTAGTTTTGCTAAATTGACCTTATATTAGATTGACCAGAAGAAAAACTAATTAATGGTTAGAAGAAAAAAAATTTAAATCGCCGAATATCAGAACAACTTCATTCTCTATTGTTTATCCAGTCAGTAAAATTAAACAAATACTGGATGTTGCAAAGCCATTTTCCTCATGATTGTTTATCCAGTCACCTCTCAGCCACTGTGCTGGTTGGTTTTTTGTCAACTTGACATAAATTAGCCACCTGGGAAGAGCTAACCTCAATTAAGGAGTTGCTTCATCAGATTAGCCTGTGGGCATATCTTTTAGACATTTTCTTGATGAATGATTGATGGGGGTAGAGGGCATACCATTGTGGGTAGTGCTATCCCTGGGCTAGTGGTCCTGGGTTGTATAAGAAAGTAGGCTGAGCAAGCCATAAGGAGCAAACCAGTAAGCAGCATTCTTCTGTGGTTTCTGATTTGGTTCCTGTCCTGGTTTCCCTTAATGATGGAGCATAAAGTATAAGATAAAATAAACCATATTCTCTCCAAGTTGCTTTTTGGTCATGGTGTTTACCACAGCAATCAAGATAGGATATCCTTTTAAAAAAATAATAATTACAGGATATACTTTGTTTATCATAGCAATGAAGAACCAGGATATCTACTACAGAGTAAAATGTGTACAAACACGTCTTGTCAACAGTTACAATGCCTACTTTGTAGCTTATGTTAAACATTGTGACAAAGTGTTATGCAGAGTCACGCTTTGTGTTTCTACACTCAGTTTTATTAATCACTGTTCCTCATTGAGTCTGAAGCTTTGCTTATGGCATATCTGTTTATACACATTTTTTTTCCAAAAAGGTGATCACATTTTTATTTTTCTGATTTTGCAAATTTTGAAATAATTCCGTTTTATTAAAGGAATATTAGGCTGGATTATTTAAGTTTTTATCTAGGTAAAAAATGAGCAAATTACTTATTTTTTATTAATTATTTATTTTTTACATTTCAAATGTTGTCCCCCCTTTTGGTGTCCTCTCTGCAACCCCCCCATCTCTGGGGCAACAAACCTCACGGACCAAGCGCCCCCCCCTCCCCCCGCCTTATGCCATTAATGCAGAGAAGACAGCCCTCTGCTACATATGCATTTTATGCTTTGTAAATAACATGCAATTATTGCATAAGCCATATTTGATAAGATTTCTCATTTTCTCCTCCTCAGAGTAATCACTATTTGAAACCAATATTTAAACTTTTATTACAATTCAAAATCAAATCTTAGACTTGTAAAAAGAAAATAACCAATATTTGGTTTGTGAATTTTGTCTTTAATCCCTGTTGTGGCATGGGATCTTTTATCCCACTGGGACCCTAATGCTTCATGGTCTCACATGGAACTGGCGGCTTACTGGTCGACCTTGGGTGTCCGTGACGTGGAAACAGCAGCACTAACCTCACAGTGTTGTTGAAAGAGGAAAGTTAGCAGGACCTGCAGCAAGTACACAGGCCCCTCTTATGACATGGGACAGATCACTTCAGTAGAAATCCCGAACACTGTAATTTGTGGGTTTTGTATAGTCAGCGATGAACATTTGAATGCATTGGTGGTGTTAAGCAGGATTAAACAGTAGTGCCAGATTAAACAAACTCATTTTTAGGCCTGAAGTGTTTGATGTTCCTCTGCTTCCTGGAAGGAAGGATAATCCACTGTGGTCTGGATTCATAGAAAGATCTTTTGAGGCTCTCTATGGACCCCTGGGGACAGGAGGGACTTATGCCAGTGTGTGTGAAGGAAGGAAGAATAGTGCCCTCCTTGAGAGAAGCAGAGAGATGCTAAGACACCAGCGGGAGTGCATTGTTAAGGCTCCTGCCACAAACTTACTTGAGTGTTGCAGACCGTAGCTGAGGAGCTGTAAAGTGAGGTCATTAGAAGAAGACAATGCTGCTGTATCAGGGATGCACCTTCAAAAGGCATTCTCAGTATAGGCTGCTATCCAACTGTACTAGACAGAGATTGCTCTCTGCAATGGGGGAACTGTCTGTTTTACTTGCTTCTGAGTCAGAGATGGATTCTACTTGATTTCAAAGCAGACTGTCTCTCCTCTCTTTTATCCTACTACTACAAAGTGTTTACAGACCCAAGCTTGTAAATGGGATTATAACATTTTATTCTAAGTTTTAGAACTCACATTTTAAGACTCAAGAGTCACGGCTACAGGGCTACAGAGATGGCTTAGTAGTTAAGAGCTCATACAGTTCTTGTAGAGGGCTTGAGTTTTGTTCCCAGCACCAAGGTCGAGCATCTGACAACTAACTCGCTGTAACTTCAACTGCCGTGGAACTGATGCTCTCTTCTGGACTCCAAGTGCACCTGTAGTCATGTACACATACTGCCTCCCCCTCACACATATATACATAATTAAAGTAAAATCTTTAAAAATAATAATAAGAGCATAAACTCAGTTCCTGTCAATTGCTTTCCATCTCAGGAGCAAACCGGGTTTAGGATTCTTGATTCTCAGAAGGAAACTAACAGAGCAGACAAAGCTGGCTTTGCTCCCATGCCTGATCACCAGCCTAATCACTTACAAAAGTGAACTAGCACTGGGCATGCCTTCTACGTAACAATCTGACCTGAAGGGGCTGTGGCCATTTTCCATTTAGAAATGCAGAGTTTTGCTTCTGAGGCATGCTCATTTCCGAACACTTGTAAGAAAGCCCTCCCTGTCTGTCAGCCCCCCCCCCCCACACACACAGTTTGTCTTTGTATTATATTGCTCAGAGAACTGAAAACAATGGGCAGTTTGGGCAACCCTAAGTCCTCCCTTTCTGTAGCCTGGGTTTGACTTCTTTGTTTATACTTTTGGAGAAAGAGAATAGAGCCACCCCATCACACTTTCAGCTGATGTTATCCTATGCTCAGACTCAGTGACTGACCATAGCTTGGAACCAATCTGACCATGATAAACTCTTCAGCAAATAAGGTTTTCTTAAAATTTTTATTTTTAAAAAGATTCATTTATTTATGTTTATCAGCACTCTGTTTACATTTATGCCTGTATGACAGAAGAGAACACCAGTTGTGAGCCACCACATGGTTGCTGTGAATTGAACTCAGGATCTCTGAAACAACCAGTGCTTTTTACCACTGAGTCATCTCTCCAGCCCCTATTTTTACCTTCTTTATGGGTGGTTTGTTTGTGCCACAAGTATGCCTAGTGCTCATGCAGGACAGACAAGGCACTCCCCGGGCTGGACTTACAGAGGGTTGTGAGCCACCCTGTGGGTCCTGAGAATCAGACCAAGGTCCCCTGACAGCAGCCAGTGTTCTTAACTGATAAGCCATCTCTATCTCCTCTTTACATTTAAAAATTATCCTTGTTTACTTGCATGTATAGTTTTGTGTGTGCATGTCGGGGACAGAGGGCATGCTTTGGGAGTCTGGTCTTTCTACCACATAGGTCCTGGGGATAGAACTCAGCTTGTCAGGTTTGGTAGCAAGCACATGTGCCTTCTGAGCCATCTCAAAGAGCCCATGTGATCTGGCTTCTGATTCTGAGTTTATTTCCTGGATGCTCCTCTCTGCTGTCTCTGCTACACTCTTCAGTTTCTTTACAATCCACCTGTTCTGTTGCTGTTGAGCCTCCCTGATGAAGCCTTTTCCTGTCTCAGAGCTATTAGCCAGATTCCTTCTGGGCAAGGTAGAATGGCATCAGTTTTCAGGTGAGAGACTCCCAAGGCAGTTCAAGTGTAGAAAGCGCCATCACTCAAGAACTTTGTCAGAGGGAGAAGCATGGCTCTGGAATGTTGCGTGACTTTTCCCCAGAGCATTAAAAATGCTTTGCCACTCAAATCCCAGCTGGGATAACAAGTTCAGAGGAAATGTCACAGAGCACAAGTCAGTGCTAGGTGCTGCTGCTCTTCAAAATGATTATTCTTTGCACTAAAAAGATTAGGCATCTTTTAACATGTTGGGGACATTCTGAAGCCTGGTCACATCAGGAGTTTCTCAGAGGAATGGGAGGACAATGTGACTCATATAGGTCACTCTTGAGGTGCAGAGTCCTTGTTTTTTTTTTTTTTTTTTGTGTACTGGGCATGTTCTGTTCACACACTCAACTGGGTCTCTAGGGAGAGGTGGACACTGGAGTCCTCTTTGTCTTCCCCTAGGTATTGTTTTGTTTTTTCTTTTTAAAGTATATCTTTCAACATGAAGAGTGACAGATTTTTTGGAACACTCAGTCGTAAATGGGTAAATGAGATGTCTTCACCAGACCTGTCCCCTCAGGGTACAGGAACTCTGCAGAAGAGAAGGTGGAAAAATTATAAGAGCCAAGCCAGGTGGCGGTGACACATGCCTTCCATCCCAGCACTTGGGAGGCAGACAGGTAGATCTATGAGTTCGAGGCCAGCCTGGTCTACAGAGTGAGTTCCAGAACAGCCAAAACTGCACAGAGAAACCTTGCCTCCAAAACCAAACCAAACCAAACAACAAAAAAGAATGTGTCAATACTGTAAGAGCCAGAGTGTCTGGAAGACACCAGGGAGACAGTGCCTTGCAGACACAGCAGGACTGCTGACACTCACAGAAACTGTGGCAGCATGCACAGGGCCTAGCACAGGTTCAACCACATGGGGTCCCAGTGCTGAGAGGGAAGTGGACATGCTTCCATCCCAGGTCAGAAGCTATCTCCAACTGATAACTGCTGGTAAGAAAAAAAATTAGTTTTCTCCAATGGAGTCTTAGTGGGCACACAAACCACGTGTAAAGACAGGTCCCATGCCTAGCAGAAATGGCTACCACAAAACAAACTCAACAGTATTCTTGAAGATCTTTTTTTCTTGTGTTGGTACATTTGAACTAATTTTTTTAACCTTATTTGTCTTTGGCTTATCTATTATTGTTTCTTATTTGTGTTTTTAAAAATTTTGCTTGTGAATGTCTTAGTGTGTATGTCTTTTTTGTTGTTATTTTTGTGGGATTTTTTTTTTTGCTTTTTTCTTTCTTTCTTCCTTCCTTTCTTTCTTCCTTTGTGGGGCTGTTGTGATTCCGTATGTCTGCCGTCCTAGGCAGCTGGAACCACGGCTCTGGGGAGCAAAAGTGCCAGAATTTGACTGAGTTCACTCTAAGTGGCACGGGCAGATGCTACAGGGCTCAACCTGAAGTCCCACGGGGGCAGAGTTCCTGAGTGGGGGATCACCAGGCTGAAGCAGCTAGATGGGGAGACTGGTGGCCTCTGTCCTTGGCCTCTCAGACACCACTGGGAGCCACAGAAGAACTGAGACAAAGTGGGCATATGGGCTGCACTGGCCCGAAGCTGAGAGGGATGAGGGAGAAGCTCCAGCAGTGCTGGAACATAGAGAAGTCCTCAGCAGGAGATTAAGCAGCTTGGTAGTCTAAGGTCCCCATCCATGGTTCTCAACAGTAGGCCCCAAAGACACGAGGAAGTCCATGGTTTTAAAAGGTTTATTGTCATGGTAGAAAGTGGATAAAGGTGTTACCTCCCCACCCCCATCCCTGTTTCTCAGGGTGAGCCTGACTTAAATAGGGAAGGAGGAGGGTCTGGGAAGGAATGCTTAATCAGCTACGCCCTCTGGCCTTTAGGTATCTCATTAATATGGAGATCTCTTGGGGCTCTGAGGCCTGTAGTCACCTGTCTACCTGTGCTAGGTGACACATCCTCTCTTTGGGAGGGGTTGTAGGGGCATTGCCCTACATCACTGAAAGGCATGGATCAATAGAGGTCTTTGGCCATGTGTGAGGAGCCTGGAGTCTGGGAGTGTCCCTTGCAGGGTCTCTGGCCATCTCTAGCCAGTGCTCCACCAGAAACCAAGCTATCCTTTCATGGTCCCACATTCCTTCCTTCCTTCCTTCCTTCCTTCCTTCCTTCCTTCCTTCCTTCCTTCCTTTCTTTCTCTCTCTCTCTCTCTCCTTCTTTGTTGCCAAATATTTGCTTTTACTACCTGTCACTTTTATTGAATGACTAATTTGTTTTCAAATTAAAAAACATTATTATACTGATTATTAATTTGCTAATAATTTTTACAACCCAGTAAAATACTAACATGCAAACAAAATTTTAACCTGAAATATATGAAAGAACAAATTTTCTTATCTCTTAAACCCATTAAAACACGGAAGGCAACAGTGATGCTTCACTGAAATAAACTGTCTTTTAAAATTACACATGCTTTTGATCTTGTTTGAACAATTAACTCTCTAAATGGTAACCTTTTTCCTTTTATTGAAAATAATATTTTGTCTCATATGTTAATATACCCTGATTATGGTTTTCCCTCCCTCTACTCCTTCCAGTTTCTGCCCACTTCCCCTCTGTTCCAGACCCATTCTCTTTCTGTCTTTCATTAGAAAACAAACAATCTTCTAAAGAATAATCACAAAATAAAATAAGACAAAATCAAACAAATCTGAATGAAACAAAGCAACACAAAAGTAAAGGAGCCCAAACAGATGTGGGCACCTCTGTGCCCACCTACTAGTTTGTGCATTCCAGAGTTCCATAAAACAGTAAACTGGAAGCCATAATATACATGGAATGAAGCTATAGGGTAAAATGACAGAAATAAAATAAGATACAATGATAAACAAAACTACCCTACACGGTGTTATGAAACAAGAAGCCTCTAAAGATGCTCTGAGTTCATTTTGTGTTGGTTATCTACCACAGCTGAACATGCAGGCTGGGTTTGTTTCCCAGTGAGACTCCTTGGGGGGAAAAAAAGTTTTTCATTTGCAAATGGTTATCAGTTATATATAGCTTCTAGGTTAGGGATGAGGCCTGTGCCCACTTTACTTTTCAGTTCTAGGCCCCCATCTTGTCATAGAGCTTTGCAGGCCCTGGGCATGCTATCACAGTCTCTGTGAGTTCATGTGTGCGTCAGTTCTCTTGGTTTAGAAGACCTTGTTTCCTTGGTGTCCTCTGTCCCTTCTGGCTCTTAAACTCTTTCTGCCCCTCTTCAGCATGGTTCCCTGAGCCCTGAGGGAGGGAATTTGATGGAGACAACCCAATTAGGCATTAGTGTTCCAGTCTCTCTCACTCTGCATATTGTCTGGCTGTGGGTCTCTCTTTTTTCCCCATCTACTGCAGGAAGAAGTTTCTCTGATGATGACTGAGCAAGGCACTAATCTGTGAGTATAACAGAATGTCATCAGGAGTCATTTTTATTGATGTTCTTTTAGTAGAACAGTAGTATTTGGTTTCCCTAGGTTCCTGGGCTTTCTAGTCTCCGGTTCTTGGCCATCCAAGTAGGGATAGGGTCTATCTCAACAACAATTGGATGAGATGCAACCTATCCCTGAAACTGGAGGCCTCATTTAGTGATGAGAGATATCCAGTCTGGGTTCTGTCTTCCCCATTATTTGGTGGTTTTATTTAGATCATATATGTACATGATCTATGTATATATATTCATATATATCTTTCCTATGTATGTATATATTATATATCATATATCCTTTGTGTATATTTGTATATATTATATATGAATATATATCATATGTGTACATATTATATATGTCTATATCTTCCATATATATCCTTCATATATATCCTTTTTATATTTATATATTTTAGGAAGCTTCTACTGTATTATGTTTCCATGTAACTCCTCAAATGGATTTTAGTTTTAACTGTCCCTTCCTGAATTCCCATCCTTTCCCCCCACCTCTTCCCACTCCGTTTGATCCTCCTGTTCTGAACTCCTGCCATCCTCTCCCCTGGTTCCATCCATAACTACCTATTCCATTTCCCTTTCATAGAGAGATTCATCCCTTCCCCCATTCCTTTAGTCTATACCTAACCTCTGTGATAATACAGGTTGTGCCTGCTTATCAAGACTTAACAGCTAACATCCACATATGTGGATACATACCATGTTTGTCTTTTGGGGTCTGGGTTATCTCACTCAGGATCATTTTTTTCTAGCTCTATCCATTTACTTGCAAATTTCATAATTTATTTTAATATCTGAGTAATATTTCTTTGTATAAATATGCCACATTTTCTTTATTAATTCATCTGTTGACAGATATCTAGGCTGCTTCAAATTTCTGGCTATTATGAATTGAGGCCACAGTTACCCTGATACATAAATCAAATAAATGCTTAATAAAGCAATAGAATTACAGACCAATTTCCATTATGAAAGAAGTTCCTAAAAGTCTGAGTAATTCACTTGCAATCAGAATCTAAGAACACAGCAAAAAGGTCATCCACCATGATCAAGTAGGCTTCATCCTGAGATGCAGAGATGGTTCAACATACATAAACAGATAAATGTAATCCACCATATAAACAGACTGAAAGACAAAAATCACATGATCATCTCATTAAATGCAGAAAAGACTTTTGACAAAATCCAATGATCTTTCATGACAAAAGCCACGGAGAAACAAAAGACATAATCTAACATAATAAAGGTGATTTACAGCAAGTCCACAGCCAACAATAACCTAAATGGAGAGAAACTCAAAGCATTTCCTCTAAGATCAAGTACAAGACAAGGCTGTCTACTCCCTCCATACCTATTCAATATGATACTTGACGTCTTAGCTAGAACAATAAGACAACTGAAGGAGACCAAGGGGATACAAACAGGAAAGGAAAAGGTCAACATATCTTCATTTTCAGATGTATACATAAGTAACCCTAAAAATACCACCAGGAAACCCCTACAGCTCATAAACTCTCTTAGTAATGCAGCAAGAAAAAAAAATACAAATGACAATACCTGTCTGAATACTGAAAAAGAGATCAGGGAAACAATACATCAAAAAAATGTCTTGAGGTAACTCTAAGCAAGTGAGTGAGAGGCATGAATGACATCTTCTATTGTGTCTTCAATGCCTGAAATTCTCTCTTCCATTTCTTGTATTCTGTTGCTGAGGCTTGCCTCTGAGATTCCTGTTTGAGTTTCTAAGTTTTTTGTTTCCAGATTTCCCTCAGTTTGGGTTTTCTTTACAGATTCTATTTTCATTTTCATGCCTTGAGCTGTTTTCATTTTATCCCACTGGCTTTATTCATAGAATTCATTAATGGATTTATTTGTATCTTCTTTAAGGTCCTCGAGTATATTCATAATAGCCATTTGAGGCCCTTGGCTTTTGCTTCAGCTGTCTTCCAGGACCTACTGTAGTAGGGTTGTTGGGCTCTAGTAGAGACATATTATCCTGGTGGTTATTGATTGTGGCATTGAGGCTTCTGGTTTGGAGTGGTTGTTATTCCTAAATCCAGATGCTGATATCTGGCCTTTTTTCTGGGTGAGTGTTTTGTTCCTTGGTTTCTGTTGCCCTTTTTGGTCCTTAAAGAGTGTGGTGGTGGGGGGTTGCATGGTGTGGCCACTGAGGGTCCCAGGGAAGAACTTGTTTCTAGGTTTTGGGATCTGATTCTAAGGAACAGGAATGTGCTAGAAGTGGTCGGGCACTGAGAGGGTTCAGAGGAGGGAAGAAGGTGTCTCTACCATAAGAATCTGGAATGGGCAGCAGGGAGCAGTGACCACAGCAGGAGTGCTTAAAGGACTGGGGATGAGTCTGGGCAATTTGAATTGGAGAATTGGAGAATTGGAGGACAGGAAGGACCATGAAGAGAAAGGAGAGTGAGATAGCCTACTGGATTCCTTGACCAGGAAGTGACTTCAGGGTGTTGGCAGCTGAGAAAAACAAAACAAAACAAAAAAGCCAACCTCATAAAATGGCTCATCTAATACATTCTGATCACAGTTTCCTCTCTCATCTCCTCCCAGATGCGCAATCCAGCTCCATACCTTCTTTCTCGATCTCTTTAGAAAAGGGTCAAATAAAAAACCCAAACAGAACCGAATAGAACAAAACAAACAGAGGGAAAAAAATAAAGAAAAAGCATGAGAAGCACACACACATGTGGGGAGACACACACACACACACACACACACACACACACACACACAGAGTCAGAGAGACAGAGAAGAGAGAAATAGAATGAAAACACAAATTGGAAACCATACTATATAAGCCAAAAACCAGTAAAGTTTAAAAAAAGCCCAGAGAAGACCCCAAAAGAAACCAAAACCCCCAAACCTCCAAACATATTATTGAGTTTGTTTTTTGTATTGAGCATCTACTGCTGGGAACGGAACTCACCTTTAAGTGTGGTTTGTGTACCAGTGAGACTCCACTGAAGAGAGCTGTGTTTTCTTTGGTGAGCCTTGGTCAATTGGATGTGACTTCTGACTAAGGGATGGGAGCTCATGTCCACTTCTTCTCTCAGAGCTAGGAACTCATCTGGTTGAGTTTGTCCAGGTCATGTGCATGCTGCCACAGTCTCTGTGAGTTCTTGTGTGTCCGTCCTGTTGTGTCTGGAAAGCATGGTGTCCTTCCATCATGATTGGCTTTTACAATCTTTCCATCACCTCTTCTGTAGAGTTCCATGAATCCTGAGGGAGTGGTTAGTGACAACATCCATTTTGGAGTGTTTTTGTTTTTCTCTCCTGACCACAGCTGCCCCTTCTCCACTCTCCCCAGATCCATGCCTCCTTTGTTTCCTTTCAGAAAAGAGCAGACCGCCCAGGGATAGCAACTGTGGCATAACACGATGCAATAAGACTAGGCACAAGCTCTTATATAAAGGCTGGATAAGGCAACTCAGTAGAAGGGAAAGCCCCCAAGAGAAGACAAAGGAGTCAGAGATAGCCCACACTCCCACTGTTAGGAGTCACATAAAAAAAAAAAAAACAAACAAAAAAAACCAACCACAGCATATATGCAGAGGACCTAGTGTAGACCCATGCAGACTCTGTGATTGTTACTTCAGTCTCTGTGACCCCCTGCTTAGTAGATTTTGTGGGCTGTTTTCTGCTGGTGTAGGACTGGCTGTTCTAAGGTCTCTCAGTGCCTGAATATTTGTTACACAGATTTTAAACAGCATCAGCAAGTGAGAACAGTGGGTGCTGATTTCACAACTCGCACCTCCGTGTGTCTGAGAGGTGCTGAACTTGGCTGAGTAAGTACAAGAAGATCAAAGAGGAGAGGGTGTGGAACAGAACTTGGTCTCCAATCCTGAGTGGGAAACTGGCCCCATCACTCCGAGGGTTGTTTTGTGGGCATCAAAAGTGGCCCTGTTCCAGTGGTAAACTTGTTAGTTACTTTAATTGCTGTGACCAAGTACTTAGCAAAAAAGCAACTTGAGGCCGGTGAGGTTCAGTTTGGCTCAAGGTTTGAGGAATACATTCCATCATGGTTGGGGAAGCGTGTCAGTGGAGCATGGGGCCCCACTTTCTCTCATGTTGGTAGAATGGAATGCAGACAAGGAGGAATGCCATTGCTCAGATGCCCCCTTTCCCATTTGTGTTCAGTTCTTGTCCCTGGTGCCATGGACATTCAAGGTAGGTCTTAGCACCTTATTCAGTCCCCCGGAAACACTTTCTTAAGCACACCCAAAGATTTGCTTCAATGATGCTATAGCCATTTCTTTGTTAAAAAAAAATTTTATTTATTTACTGGTGTGTGCGTGTGTGTGTGTTACATATGTGGAGGGCAAAGGTCAACTTTGTGGAGTGGTATCCTTCTACTGGTACATAAGTTCCAAGCACCCTTACCTGCAGGACCATTTTGCTTGTTCTACTTTAGGTGTTTTTACTCCAATCAGATTGATAATCAGAATTAGCCATCACATCTGGACTTACACAACCATCAGCCAAGCAGGATCTGAGCTTGGATTGTCTTCTACAAGGTTCTGTGAGGCCTAGCCACTTAGATTCTCTCAGTATGTGCAAGCCAAGAAGACTTCTCTCTTTCTTGTTCTACCATTAAAATCTCTCTCTCTCTCCCTCTCCCTCCCCCGGCCCATGTGTGTGTGTGTGTGTGTGTGTGTGTGTGTGTGTGTGTGTGCATGTGCACTGTGCGTGTGCAAATGAATATGGCTGGAGAGGTTCTGGGTGTATCATAGTAGCTTCTCACTTGGGCTGCCAAGTAGCTGTTCTCAGTCAGGCTTTCTGAGTTGTACAGTAAGAGCAGATGCAGGGAAATATAGAATTCCCATTGTTGGTGCACTCTCCTCTCTGGGACTCCTCTTTGCCTATGCTCAGTCTGTTCTTCTTGATTACACAGTTATGATGCTGGCATTCAGAGTCAGCAAGTGGAGACAGCAGTAGATGTTAAAACTCAGGCTGCTCTGTAGCCTTTGAGAATGGCATAGAGATTTCCTGCCTGATGCCCTGTGTGTCCACATGGAAAGGTACACCACAAACCACTGCACAGTGTGTGAAGACTTTAGAAAGTAATTTTGCATTTAAACCACTGTGTTTGTACATAAACCATTGAAAACTATCCTTTTAGAACCTAATGTATATTGAATGGGAAAAAAAAAAAAAAACAAAAAACAAAATCAAATGAATCAGAGGGCAAATAATGGAACAATGTGAAACTTCTGTCCTTTCTCACAAATGTTCAATTGGAAATCTCCTGTTTTAAGGAATTGGAGTTTATTGCTGGTAAGAACAAGTCTGATGAGCTTCGTGCAGAGTCCACGCTGAAGTAAAGGGTTTTCTGGCCATCTTGCTGTCCACAGCCTCTTAGAAAAAGTAGGAAAACCGCAAAGTTTGATCACAATGCAACATGCTCATTATTAAAAAGAAAAAAAAAGTTAGGTGGGGTCGTGGTGATGGAAGCAATAGCAGGTGGATCTCTGTGAGTTGGAGACCAGCCTGGTCTACACCATGAGGTCCAGGACAGCCATGGCTAAACAGAGAAACCCTGTCTCAAAAAAATCTTGGAAAAGTGCAGAACATTATGCATTAAGAACAACCCAGCCATAGCTGCACAGAGACAAGCGTCAGTGTTATCGTTAACTGTGTTCTTCTAGTCTTTGTCCTTTATGTGAATCCTTCTGTGAGATTAATGGGGTATGCATATCATTTTATAATCCATTTTGACAGTGCTGGAGATTGAACCCAGCCCTTAGATATGCAAGAGAGTGCTCTACAGAAGCTATAGCCTCAGCTGCAGATTTAAATTAATATTAACTGGCATATAAAAACATAAGAGGGGGCCAGAGAATTGGCCCAGTAGAGTGTTGCTGTATAAGGACTTGAGTTCAAATCCCTAACACCTCTGTAAAAACCCAGTGTTGGGGGCGCAGAGACAGAGGCCAGTCAACCTAACTGAAACAGGGATCTTGTCATTCAATGAGAGATCTCATGTCAACAGAGTAAGTTAGAGTGTGTCAGAGCAGGAAACTTGAGGTCCTCATCTGTCCTCCACATGCTGTGCATGGGCTTGAATGCCCCTAAACACGTGCATGTACCGCATTCATGTACACCACCCCCACTCATAAAAAGAAAAGATATATAAAAAGTATACGTATGGTATATCATATAATATTTTAGTACATGTATATATTATATATTATTGGATCAGAATAAATATGTCATCAAATACTTGTTTACAGTATTTGAAAAATTCAAAATCCTTTCTTCTAAGTTTTTGAATTGCACAGTGCATTGTGGGCTGTTATTACCACGACGAACTAATGCATACCAGAACTTCCAACTCCTATCTAATTACAGTTAAACGTTCATTGGTCTTTTGTCTCAATTACAGATGTGTATGGACATTTCCCATGTCACTAATTATAGTCATTAATATGGACTAATTATATTTCAGGGTTACTTTTAATAAACTTTACTTTATTGCATATTTAATTTTTTTTTGAGACAGGGTTTTACTAGCGACCTGGAACTCACTTTGGAAATCAGACTTGCTTTAGACTCAGATTTGCCTGTCTGTGTCTCTCAATTAAAGGCAAGCACTGCCATGCCTGTGTACTGCACATTTTGCAGCTGAACTGAACTTATTTGTTGTCAAGTCCACAGTGGATATTTTTAGGCTGAAATGAAGGCAAACATCAGTAGAGATTAAAGAGGAGAAGCCTGGGAAACAGTTTCCAGGGTTCCTGCGAAGACTCTAACATCAGCTTTTTGCTGTGGTCACTCTTTTTATTATTAGATCCAAGCCGCTCAGCACATTCCTTCTGCTTGGATGCCCCCATCCTGAGGCCGGTGGAATGACCAGAGCCTGTTGCATGCTTCGCAGTGGCTGGAGGTCCCCAGCGTCTGAGCAGGGTTGGAATGGACTTGGAACCAGCCATCTGGAGGAAATGCTCCAGGGCCCTGGTCATTGTCTCGGGAGCCTCTGTGTTCATTGGACACTAGTGGTCCCCCACAGCTGGCCTGATGGAAGAAACAGAGGATCAGTGCTTTATCAGTGACAGACTGGCTCTGCATCAGGACTGTATCGGGACTGATCAATAGGAAACTGTTGCTGCAAAAGACTTGTCAGACCTCTGAGGAGAGGTTTTATTGGGGGTTATTTAACCCTTTAGGGAAGTGGTTTATTTTCTGTTTGCTTATTTTTTTTTATGAAAGGATCTTACTGTGTAGTCAGTCCTGGTCCCAAAACCATGATTCTCCTCCTTCAACACCTGAGTGCTGGCATTACAGGTGTGTGCCACCAAAACTGCTTAGGGCAGCTATTCTTAACCATATTATATTGAGGGACTTTTCCTGAGGTGGTGTCTTTTTTTTTTTTTTTTTTAATTAAGATTAGAGCTGGAGAAATGTCACAGTAGAAGCTCTTGTTGCTCTACCAGAGGACCCAGAATTCAGACGCCAGCACACACATTAGGCAGCTCATAAATGCCTATGCTCTCCTGGCACGTGCACACGTGCATACACACAAATAAAATAAAAAATTTAAAATGGTACCAAGTACCAAATGTAATTTTGTTCACACATCCTCCTATCCAGTATCGGTCACTGGGGGCCTCTGCTCTTTGTAATTATCCAGAGTCTCAGATTGTTAGAGCAACCACCACCACCAATGCTGTTGGTCACCACACAAGAAAGGAAGCATGAAACACTGTGAATTATACACTGGCCCTTTAAATTCCCACCTGGGGAGACAGTCATCACTGGTTTCACATTGGACACACACTAATACCCATGTAATAGGGAAAGGTATAATTGGATATATGTGTGTAACATGCAATAATATAAATAATTATATTCTATTTCTCCCACTATCATTTCTTATGTTTAACTCTTTGGGCTCTTTGAGAGTCTTTGAAATACATCACAAGTCACTGTAACCATAGTTATCCTGCTGTGCTATGAACAGCACAGCAAATTCCTTCCACCTACTACTCCTCCTCCCCTTCCAGTCTCTAGTGTTGAGTGACTCCTTTTCTTCTCCCGTCCTCCAAGGAATTCTTTTGTTTTAATTTCCACAAATGATGGAATGCCATCTTTCTGATTTACTAATGAACACCTTGGCTGATCCCTTGTGAATAGTTCCACAACAAGCATGAAGGCGTAGGCATCTTTTGATAGAAGTTTATTTCTTTTGCATTTATACGTAGTAGTAGCATTGCTGGATCCTATAGCAATTCTATTTTTATAGTTTTTTTGTTTTCTTTTATGCTGGGATTGAACCCAGTGTACTGTGTGTTCTAGGCCCATGCTCTACCTCTGAGCTACACACACCCTTAATTTTAGACTCTTTCTTTTTGAGGCATCTCCATGCTGTTTTGCATAATGGCTATGTGATTTTTCCCTCCTAGCAGTTGTGCATAACATTTCTCCACTGACCATATTGATGCTGGCGTCTGTGGGGTTTGATTTATAACTTTAGGGAGCAAACTCAGCGTAGCACATCTGCCAAAGCACCAGACTACTGAGCTACACCTCTAGCCCTGTGCATATGTTTATTATTAACTATTTGATTTAATTTATCGATTGATAAAAGTAAGTATGCTGAGGTGAGCTAGCTCATCATTTGAATTTGCAGTGTCCTGTTTTTTGTTGTTGTTGGTTTTTTTTTTTTTTTGTTTTTGTTTTTTATGCCCACACTGATCACTTGTACATTGAAAGACAATGAGAAGTTAATCGCTTGAGATCTATTGCCCACTTCTTAATTGGATCACCTGTTCTTTCAATGGTTTTTTAATAATTTATTTTAGTCTTAATTCCTTATTAGATGAGTAGATTGTTAAAAGTGTTCATTTTCTGAGTTCTTGCCTCTTCTGTCTCTCTCTGCTCTGTCTGTCTCTCTCTGTCTCTCTGTCTTCTTCTCCTCTCTACTATATACTGTGACATTTCTTAGTTTGATATAATATTTGCTTATTTTCACTTTTGTTATTGGAGCTTTTTAGTATCTCATCCCTAAATTGTTGTCTTCACCAGTGTCTTGTAGTTTCCCCTCTGCTTTCTTTACAAGTCCTTATGTAGGCTGTGGTCTTATGGTTAAGTTTTTAATCTACATTTTCTGTTGTGTATAGCAAGAAGTTTGAGTCTAGTTGCATAATTCACCATATGTGCATACTGTTGAGGTTTGGTCTGTTGCTATGTATTGTAACACTAAATTCTATACCTGAAGATCTAGGCCTATGAGTGACTTCTCACGTTCACAAGCTTTTGTTGTGCCAACCTTGTTCCCTGATTCAAAACTATTAGTTACAAAATTGGCTACAGCCAATTCTGGAGGGATTAGAGGTAGGTGAGTTTGGAGTTGGAGGAGGAGAGCTGAGGAAAAGAGGAAGAATGAGAGAGGAGGAAGCCACCATGAAGGGTGAGGAACCATGAGCACATGGCCAGGAGAAGCAGCAAGTATCTGGGGTACACCTCTAGGGAGGGAGCCAGGGCAGCAATTAGAATGTAGATTAGGGTTGACCCCAGTAATTGTCAAAGCCAGATAAAGTAGCCATAGACTGAGTCTCACTTATTTGTAAGCTAGTCAGGGATAAGCTTAAACTGGTTATTCTATAGCACAATTTTCTCATTTGTTGAGTGGACTGTCCTTTCTTAACGTTTGTGTGGCACTTTCCTCAGAAATTGCTACAGGGAGTGGGATTGTCAGGGACACACAGGAGGCCCGTGTGGGAGGAAGATAAGCTAGACCAAAGCATCATGGCTGTGCATGAAGACGCCATAATTAATTCCGTTACTTAGTGTGCTAACTTGAAAAATTAATTTAAGTTAAAAAAATCAACTGGCTCTGTGTAAAAGGAGTACTTTCTGAGTTTTCCTTTCTTTTCCATCGACTATACATCAGTTTTTGTGCAAGTGTCAATGTTTTGCTTTTGCAGCATTACTGTTAGGGATGTTCTTAGAAGTGCCTTACAGTGTCCATGCGCTAACAGGTTTTCTAGACAGAAGACGTTGTGGTTCTGAATTCTAGTCCTCATGCTTGCATGGAAGCTGCTTTAAACCAACTGAACTATCTCTCCAACCTTGATTTCCCACCCCCCATGGATTTTCACACTAATACATTGTTGGTGTATAGGTTGGAGAAACTTGTTTTGTTAGAAATTATTTTTATAATTTTTAAATTATATGTGTGCATATTTGCATACATATATGTGTGCACATGTACTTGAGCACTTGAATCCTGGCACCCATGGAGGCTTTGATGCATCTGATCCCACCAAAGCTGAAGTTATAGGTGGCATTAAGTCACCTGACATGGGTGCTAGACAGCAAACCAGGGTCCTTTGAAAGAGTACACACTCTTAACTGTTAAGTCATCTCTCCAGCCCTACAGAAACTTCTGTATGCTATATTTCAGTAAGGAGTTTACAATTTTAATTAAATCATGGATGCTTTGATTTATATCTTATGTCCTAGTATCTGTCTGAGATAGTTCTGAGAGCTTTACAGTTTTGACTTTTTCAGCCCATCTGTGATTTATTTTATGCATAACATGAGGTATGAATCCAAACATGTTTCTCCCTTATGGAAAACCAGTTGTCCTGGTCTTTAAGATTTCATCTGTATGTCATCTCTCATAGTCAGATTTTTATAGTATGTGAAATGTATGTATATGCATATTTTCTGACTCAGTCAATTCAACTATGTCTATACTGATACTAAACTACTTTGATCACAATATATGTGTACAAATCTCCATATTAGTGGAAAACTATTGATCTCAAAAAGTATTTCAGATTCTTCTTGGTATCGCATAGTTCTTTTAAGTCTACAAAACTAAATCTAAAAAGAAAAATGAAACCAGTGTTTCCAAAAGTTAAGGAGTCTTCATGAACACGGCATGTTTACCAATCACAGGACTCATGTAACCTTTAATAATTATCCCCAAGTTTTCAGGAAAAGCTGATAGCCCTTTTGTTTTATTTAGTTAAAAAGATTGATATTTTGGACTATTATTTATTAATATATCTTGAAATTTTGAAATGGTGACTTGTAATCACCTCTTTTTTCATTTTTGAGATAACATATGTTTTAATTTAAGGTCTGTATTTATAGTGTGGAGTCACCTGCAGCACAACTCACCTTTCCAGTATACTGCAAATCTTGCAGTATATGACAATATATATTGCTATATATATTATATATACATGTACAAACACACAAAAACACACAACTCCTCAGTAAGGTTTTCCTTAATTTTCTTTTCTCATAGTTTGATTTCATTTTCTAGGTTATGTTAACTTCACAAACTCACTTAAAAGGTGTTACTAAATTTCTGTTTCCAGAAGAATGTGTATAAACTGGAATGGCCTGTTTCTTGCAGCTTTGCTAGAACTTACTGGAAAGTATCTAGGCCAGCATTTCATTTTGTGAAAAGATTCCTTACTGTTTCAGTTAATTCAGTCATTACAAAGAATATTCCGGCAGCTGTTTTCTTTAGGATAACGTGAGTTACATTTCACTAAGATCACATTAATGTGTAACTCAGTTTAAAGACATAAGCCAGGTGTGGTGACTCCTGCCAGAATCTGAGCACTCAAGAGAGCTATGAAGGAGGACGAGTTTAAGGTCATCCTTGACTGTGACTCTTAGTCTGAACTACAATGAGAGTCCTTTTCAGGAAACCTAATATGAACTTATTTTTCATGAAATCATATTTATTTTTAAAATCTGCATTTGAAGTTACACCAGACTTTTCCATCCTGTTTCTTTGCCTTTTGTCTTGTTTCCTTATTAGTCTTGACAGAGGTTTGTCCCCTTGGTTTTTACAAAGAACAAAATTTGTTTGCCTTAAAAATGTTTCATTTCCTTTTTCCTTTTACAGATACACACACACCAACACACCACACACGCACACACGCACACATATACACACACACCAACTTGCGTGTATGTATATATATGAATATGCATATATATCTCCAGGTATAACTTTGTGTTGCTATCCTTCTGTTTCCGTTTCCCTTTTTACATTTTTTGTATTACAGATTTAGAGATAGAAGACTCCATTAGCAATCATTAGTTTTTATACTTGTTCTCTGTGTTCTGTTTTGGCAACACTTGTTAATTTGGTTAGGCTAAAAGAACAAAATCATTGAATATTAAGATACAACAACCTAGATGTCCAAGGAGAGAGCTAAATAGCACTGAGGATAGATATTCTATCATGAAAAATTAAGTCAGTTCATGTTGTCTGCTGTAGGACAAAGCAAAGTCAGTTCATAATTGAATGGCTAATTACAACTATATGTTACCAGGGTTTAACCTTGTGGGTTATATAGGCAGGCTCCATATACAACCTCTGCCTTCATTTTACCTAAACATGTGTGTTACAGATAACAAAGCATACAGGTACATAGGTCTAATGCCTACTAACAATGAATAAATTGATTTTTGCAATTAAAAAAAATTAAGCGTGTGGGTGTTTTACCTGTATGTGTGTCTGCACACTGTGCCTGGTGCCTACAGAAGCCAGAAGAGGGCGCCTGCTAACGCTGAAACTGGAGTTACAGATGGTTGTGAGCCACCATGTGGTTGCTGGGAATTAAAACCCAGTCCTCTGCAAGGGCAGGCAGTGCTCTTTACTATGGAGTCATCTCTCCAGCCCCACCGACAGTAGTTCTTTTATCTTTCCGAATAATGCAATAAACATTAACAGTTGCAACTTGATAATCCCTTTCTATTATATCGGTGACTATCGGTCCTTTTAGAATACCTGTTTCAATCTCCATCTTAGGCACATTTTATTGAACTGTTATAGTATTTCCTATGACTTTATCAGTGTTCCTTCTTTTCTCTGTCTGTAGCAAGGCTACAAAGTCTTGCTGTGTAACCTAGGCTAGCCTCGGCTCTCTACTTTCCCTCCTTAGCTTGTCTGGGATCACAGGTGTGTGCCACCATGCTTAGCTGTTTTTCTTTTTCCTTTCTCAACCCCTTGTATCTCTCTTGTGATAACTGCCTTTTCTGATGAAATGCATCCGTGGGAAGCTGTTCACATTTAACTTTCTCCTTTCTTCCCCCCCCTTTTTGGTTGAAACTAATAATTTGCCTTATTTCTTGAATACCAGATTAGCTGTGTACACTGTTCTAGATTGACAGTTATTTCCTGACAGCACTTTGAAGTCTCCGTTTCACTGACATCTGGCCTCCATTTGGAACTCTTAAAGTGCAGTAGTATTGTTGTTGATTGGAAGCAGCTTTTCCCCTCTGCCCTAGGCCCCGCCCCAGACTGACTCCGCCACCCCCCACACTGACTCTACACTCCTCCTTTATCCTGAGCCTAAGGCGCCTCTTTCCTTTCTCCCTTAGTTAGAATTTGTTGTGTTTTCAGAATCTGAAGATTTTTTTGTTTTATCTTCCATCAATCCTGAAAATCCTCAGCTCTTCCTTCTCAAATACTGTCTGCTTCCTTTCTATCTGATTTCTTTTGATTTCTAGATGGATATATTATTGTTAGACTTTCTCTCCTTCCTAATCCTACTTCCGTGTTTTCTCTCTGTTCCATGGACTAGGTAAGATGTTTTCCCAAACAACGACTTCGTCCTTTAGTTATATCTAATCTATTTAGCCTACTTCTGCAATTTGTACTTATGTATTCATATGCTTAGAAATTTTATTATTTCATTTAGAACACCCAAGTCATTTGCTTATTTTTTTTCCTTGCTCATTTCTTGGTTCAATATTTTTATTTTATTTTACTTTATTTTATTGAGACAGTGTTTCTTTCTGTAGCTCTGGCTGCCCTGGAACTTGCTCTGTAGACCAGGTTGGAATTAACGGTATATACCACTATTGCCTGCAGTTGGTTCAATAATTATTTCTTCAAATACATAGCATTTCTAACTGGTTTTTTTTGATATTGCATATTTTATGATTTTTTTAAAAAATTTACATATATGATGCATATGTCTTTGTGCATGTGCAGGTATGTGTGGGTATGTTATGGAGGTCAAAGGTCAATGTAAGGGTTTTCCTCAGTCATCTCTACCTCTATTTTCATATAGTGTCTCTCACTGAACTTGGGCTCACAGGTTGGTGGACTTGCTGTCAGCAAGCCAGGGCTCTTCCTGTTTCAGCCTTCTCAACTCTGAATTATAGG